>JAAAKG020137199.1:0-12968 GCA_010014905.2 Druon quercuslanigerum
GCGAAGAACATCGTGAAGGCAATTAACACCTATGCCGTTCCTCTCCTAGCATACTCCTTTGGTCTGGTCACCTGGTCTATAACTGACCTTGAGAGGCTTAACAGAATCATCCGCATGAAAATTTCCGAGCACAGAATGCATCATGTAAGGACATCTGTAGAAAGAATAGTTCTGCCACGCAAGCTTGGAGGTACAGGGATCATGCATGTTCGCCGATTGTGTGACTCTCAAGTTATGCAATTGCGCGAATATTTTCAAAACAGAACTAACATCTCACTCTACGACTACATCTGTAGAGTTGACCTATATACCCCCTTAAAGCTTGCAGCTGTTGTTTTCCAGAACATCGGACATCTCAACAGTGAGCAGCTAGGTGCTCAATGGAGAGGTTAACAGCTGCATAAGCAACACCCCGAAACTTTAGATCTTCCTTGCGTGGATAGTGATGTTTCAAACCTCTGGTTAAGGCGGGGAGAACTCTTTCCGGAAACGGAGGGATTTGTCATTGCCATCCAAGGAGAGGGTAATTAAGACGAGGAATTACCAAAAACATATCCTCAATATGACGGAAGTGATTGACACATGCTGTCTCTGTGGAGATCCCAATGAGAATATTGAGCTCATCATTGATGGCTGTATGATGCTTGCCTCGCAAGAATACACATGCAGACATAATGATGTTGCTGAGATAATTCACCAGTTAATTGCCCTGAACACTGTACAACTAGAGAGATGTGTGCCTTACTATAAATATAGCCCAGTCAAAGTACTAGAGAACGAACACCATCTCCTTTACTGGGACAGGAATATTCTGACAGACCACCTAGTCAGACATAATCGTCCAGATGTCCTCTGGTTGGATAAACGTGCTCGACATGTCAAGATATAATCGACATAAGCGTTCCCCTTAACAATAACATTAGGCTCCGATATACTGAGAAGATCCAGAAATATTCGGAGCTAAAGCAGGAGATCTTGACCGTGTGGAGGGTGAACAAAGTGACCATTCACCCGATCGTGATCTCCTCCACTGGGAATTTTCATGCGAGGTGCGTAAAAATCTTGGAAGAGCTAGGAGCCCGAAATTCGCTGCACTTATTGCAGAAGGCGATATTGTTATATACGTACCGCATCGTCCGGAGTTTTCTGGTCGTTAACAATGACAGCGGCTAAGATCGCCTTCTGGGGCCATCCTGCGTAGACGGCAGATGACTAATAGTCACATTTTAAATTTTGACCTTAATAATTGAATTTTATTTATTGACACTGTTTTCTATTTTTGTTCATTTTTGTATATGTTTATTTCCGTGAGCGTGTGTGAAGTTGTGTTTGTCCTCGCCGTTCAACATAAGTAAATTAATGTTTTGAATCGTTGGTCTCAGTCGTTGGTATTGGAACTAGCGCTTATAAGAAAGATGGTTCCTTATAAACGGGCTCTCCAGTACGAATATACGAATGAGTGTTTGGATCCCTATAAACGGGCTCTCTAGTATGAATGTTAGATCCCTATCAACGGGCTCTCCAGGATGAATGTCGGAACCCTATAAACGGGCTCTCCAGGATGAATGTTGGATCCTTATAGGGCTCTTCAGTGTGATTAGTGGATCCCTATAGACGGGCTCTCCAGTATGTATCCTCGCGAATTATGACGAATGCGCAAACAGGATAGAGATTTCCAAAACAACGACTGACACCAGCGAATCTACTTATCACTTGCCGCGTTCCCGACCGTTTTTAGTAGCGAAGTACCGGGTCATGAGTACCTGTGGGATGGATGGTGGGCCCATAATAATAATAATAATAATAATAATAATAATAATAATAGGAATAGTAGAGTTGTAGCGAATGTTTTTGCTAAAAAAATTAGCTATGATTTAATAAAATTCAGTAATTTATGTATAGTTGGTAAGAAGAGAAAGGAAGAAATATAATTTTAAAAATTCGTTATTTAAATAATGAGTCGTCTAAAATGTTCAACTTTCTGTTGGGAAAGTAATGTGTTTTTGCATTAAATATGACTAATGATATAATCTTGACCAAGGCCTACGCGAAAAATTAAACTTTTTTGTCTAAGGATTGTGAATAAAATCAGTGATTTCCTTATCGTTGACATGAGCGTTAAAAAATAGCCTGTTTTCCACTAGCGAGGAAAAGTCTTCTAACAAGTCTGAAAAATTACTTGGAACAGTGCCGAATGTGATACTCTGTCATAAATGTGTGATTTAATATGCCGTCGCGTGTCTTCGTGTTGATATCTCGTGATGTCTTTCATTATTTTCAGACGAAAAAAGTTATGTTTTTTGCGTAGTTATTGGACAAAATAGTATGTGCCACTTGTGAAGAATGGTTGACTGTGAACTCGCATTCTTCCCGCACTCACTTCGCTCGCACGTCAAATAAATGATCGTTCACAATCGACCATTTTCCTTACTCGCAGCATAATATACTATTCCTAAAATCTTATGAAACTTTGTTTTTTAGAGAACTGATTTTTGATACAAGTACCTTAGAAAATTGGTGCATTTTCTTCATACTTTTCAAAATTGTTAGAAGGCTTAGAAATTTGTGTCTAAGTCTTTAAAAATCTTTTATTCATGTATAATTACACGACGCTTACCGACCATGAACCGAAATTACTTACAGTACCCTCCCATTTATCGCGAATGTCTGGGACTCGTATTTGCGTTAGATGAATTCCCCCACTACATTAAAAATCTTTTATTTATTTTATTGAAGTCTTAAAAAATTAGTACTAGGCGACAACAAAATAAAATTTAAACGCAAAAAACAAGAAAATTTGCAATTAAAGTGGACCAAACTGCATTTTTAACATTTTAAATTAAAAGCGTACGTTTACAAATGGAAAATATAGTATCTAAAATATTTTAGAATTACGCGTGGTAAACTAAAGGGGTTCATAATTGTAAAATTTAACAAAAGAACTTAACATGCAAAATTTTAAAGCACCCTTATTTGAAATGGCACAATATCAAGTGATTTGAAATTCGTGATATTTAATATAATTTGATATACTTAAAATACCAGATCTAAATAATGCGTGCTTTTTTAAAATTTTATTGTACTCACGTAACACTCCATAATTATTTGTGATAGCACTGGCCGAGATTACTGGACAGTCTGCAATTTCTTCTGCGGTCATTTCATTAACTGCGCCGCTATTCATATTTATTTTCACCCGTGCTGGCAGCCCAGAAACAGCTGTAAATATAGCTCGAAGATTCGTGTGTCTGGATGGTGATTTTTCCAGTATTCCACAAACGTCGCCATTAGATGTTGATAATACAATTTGTTCTTTCGTTGGCATGGGAGAAAGGCCACGAACATTTTTTCTCAATCCAATAGGTTTATCTGGAGGAAAAACGTATGTTCGGAGTTCAAATATCCGATTCGGATTTTGGTGGGGAATAAGTCGAATAAATGCAAGATCTTCAAAACTAAATCTAAATATTCTGGAAAAAGTTTGCCTGAGAGTAGGAGACCTCGACCTGTCACGAAGAGGCGTTTCGGTAGGTGTTGAAGACCTGGCAGAATAATTAAGTGTCTTAAGAGAATGAGTCGTCTCCAGACCAAGCCTGCTACGAGAAGATGAAGAAGAAGATGAAGGCCCACAGCGATCAAAACCAGCATTAGGGCTATCATCAGGAAAGCGTTTGGACTGCGAACTTAATTCTAAAACAAGAAATACAGGATTGCATTTTTTTTAGTATCTACACAATTGTATGCTGGCACATCACAAATAGCAGATGCGATTGTCGTTGAGGGGTTGAATTCCTAACACGCCTATACTTTTTTCTCAGTCAACGGAAAAAAATTCTGTCTTCTGCCGTTTTTTTTCTGTTTTCCAAACTTAATTTTTTTGCATGGAAGTCGTACCCTGAAATTAGCGTCAGATTCACACTTTTTTCTGTCATTTAAAAGTTATAAATTTCTAGCTGAAATAGATGTAAATGATATATTCATACTTGTATAATCAAGCTCATGGCCAGTCAAGCGAATTTTCAACGACAAAAAAAGATCATGGTAAAAACTGTTTATAAACGTATGAATACGTCATCGCATTATCATCGCATCAGCAGCAAAAGTCATTAGAAAAATATTTTCAGCTTACCCTGTCTGAAAAAATTGAGCCTATTCATTCAAACATTATCAAACTGTGCATTTGAATTGAAAAAGGATTTAAATAATTGAAAGTGACACAGCTTATTTACCATTGTACATTAATTTGACTTATATTTTAGGCAAAAGCCATAAATTTTAACAACTAATCCTTAGAAATTATAGAAAAATATTTTATTTTATTACATATTTTATTGCATTTCTATATCTTTCATCCAGTGGCACGCACTACACAGAACTTTATTCAAACTTTTTATTCCGACCGATCCTGCCGATTCTAGTGATGTTTAATTGCTTTTAGTGGATCTTAAGTCGTTACCGCTCGATAAGAATTAAGATCCGTGTGTTCGCATGCATGGAGTCGCATCAACGCGCGTTTAAAGCGTAATCGTTTAAACATTACTTTTAGCGTTAATCTAATAATCTTTCCGCGGTAAAGGTAATTGTCTTCTAAAAATGAAAAGGCGTGATTCTATGATGTAGTCAAAATCATTTTAGCGTCAAACTAGATCGTTTAAGAGTTAAACGAATCTGCCTTTAAAGTTTCCTACTTTAACGTATGCGTACGGCGGCATTTGTGCGCAAGTGCGATACGCGAAGGAGAGTTTGATTTTACCGAGAAACGAATAGTGATGTTAAAAGAAAATTATGTTAATTTACAATGAAGTAAACCCTCGTAAACACGAATATGAAGCAAGGGAAAATTAAGGTGATCCAGTAAAAAAATGTTTCTTTCGCTGCAATAACGCTGCATATTTAGGCTCTCTATTTTTCGGCAGTGACAATACATAATTATTTTTAAATATAATTTTCTACTTCGATTCTGCTTTTTCTCTCATTATGATTCACCTATCCTCGAATTTTGTTTTCGAACCTAATTGATTGACAAAATGTCCGCCTTCAGTTTACTGAATCTCCACATTGTAATCTGAATTTACGAACCAAATATGGCGGACCTCTTTTCCACAAAGCAAGCAGACTTAAACATTTCTAGCTGATGGTGACTTTCTGTACTCGTTTTCTTCTTTGGATCACACCTTCAATTTCGTCCTTATATCGGTAGAATGTAAGATTTACTTTTTACTGTGTTAATTCCAAAATATGCAATGAGCTCACTCAATAATGGGTCTTTCACGATCATTACAATTGCTTTTGAAATAGCTTTTGAGATTTTAAACAGAAATGTGGGTTGTTACCAACTAACACATAGCCTATATACCTGGTATGAAATAGCAAAATAGATTTTCCTGCATTCTCTGTATCGATTCTGAACGCGCCAAATTAATAAGGCATTTTCCGAGCCAGTTTTCTAATATCTACTTCATCATAACGGGGTATAGTGTAGTGATGAGGGTACAAGACCCAAACTAATAAACTACACCCTATTAGGGTCACTACGGGGAATGATTATGACTTATTTCTATAAATCTATATATCACTGTAAATCATTGATCCTCATAATTACAGATAATCACTTAACACAATTTAGTCAGTAAAAATTATCTCTTTATTTCATAAACTACCAGATTAAAAAATTAATTAGAAGTCTGTCGACACGCGATTACATATTAAAGACTGTAAAATCTATATACTGTTATATTTTTAATCTCTATCTTCTCTCTAAATAACTCTTAATAACTCTAAATAAACTCTCTCAATAACATTTTGCAATGTTGGAAGTCTTTTTCGAGATTTATAGTATAACCGCCATCTCATACATATTGCTCAAATCGAACATATACA
This sequence comes from Druon quercuslanigerum, assembly GCA_010014905.2. Classification (NCBI taxonomy): domain Eukaryota; kingdom Metazoa; phylum Arthropoda; class Insecta; order Hymenoptera; family Cynipidae; genus Druon; species Druon quercuslanigerum. The sequence continues at coordinate 5,881 of JAAAKG020137199.1, forward strand.
ATAAAATGATTTGATCATCAAACAGGTAAAACTTAGAAAGCGTTAATAAAAGTACATTCGACCTTAGCAATAGTTTCGCCGATAACCCTAATCCGATCTCAGATTCTGAGCCCACTTGTAAGCTTTCTAATACTCTTCAAAAGTTTGAATCTGACATTCTCATAAATGCCGTGCAAAGGCTTTACGAATTTACACTTTTACTTCTGAACGAGACATTAAGGTAGTTGTCGTGACAAAATTTAGGTATCTGAAAAAATGTTTGTCTATGATTTTAAGAATTAAAATATTATAAATTATGCCATTTCAAATAAAAAAAAATTATTTTTATGACAAAAACAATTTTTGAAGAATGATTGCATTTTGATAAATAACGGCCTATTTTCCAGGAAAACATTCTATGCATTTCCAGTGTTTCCAACTTAAGAATTAAATTTGTCTACTGCTGGAATCGTCAGAACAATTTTTTTTAAAGAAAACGTTTTTTAAAGAAATAATTATATTTTAAGATTGTTTAGTCATTTTAAAAGTTGGAACCAGTTTTTTTGTATAGGAGGGGAAACCTTGCATAGGCACCCATACCTATAAAACCCCTCCTCCCGCCAACCCATGTTCCCGGCATCCGATTTCGCATTACTTCAGGATCATGGGGATAAGGCCAATAAACCGTACATCGGTTTCCAACTAACTTGCCTGCTTGGACTTCTCAATGCTGCCGTTCTGGAGGCTTCCATAAAAGGGTGACCTCCCGGAACGTAAAACAGCTCATTGTGCCCGGACGATGGTCTGTCCGCGGCTTCGCTTCATTTGCGGCGCAGAGAAAGCACTGCGGTGTATCAACGCACATGGCAGCTTTATGCCCCTCTTTGCCACACATCCAGCAAACCCCTGCTCGATTTGGACCGGTGCAACTCGCTGCCATATAGCCAAAGGCCAGGCAGTGATAACACCCGAAAGGACATCCATCCTATCTTCAGGTGCCCTGTTCGCACCAATGTCCATGCCAGCTTCTCTCCCAGTTGCACAAATGCATTCAGAAGACCTCTAAAGGGTTTCTTTGCGATACTGATCCTAACCTCAGCAACAGCTTCCTTAAAGTGGCTTCTGATTGCCGCTTCGACATCCTCCTTTACAGTAACTGTGTCAAGGTCGAGAATCTCGACTTTGATACGAGGGACGAGTTCCTGGACTCTACCCTCACCACCAACAGCCTGCTTGATGGCAGCCGACAACTTGCCGCTGCCACCAATAGCTAGGCCACCTCCACCAACACTTCACCATGTCGCGTTTTCCTAACCCCCTTGATCTTAAAACCAAGGGCATCAGGGTTAACCTTTTCTATTAGATCTCTAAGGACTTGCGAATAGCTGCGACCTTTGACTGGTTTGGTGAGAACCGCCTCAGGTAGAGCTCGTCTCGGCTTCTTCTGCCTTGTTTTGCTGGTAGCTATTTGCAGTATACAAATTACGTTTTTTGAACAAATTAAAACCTTGAGTTTGTTGTGTAGAAGCTTATTCTGATGTATTGAGCATTTTTCTTTATTTATTGTTATTTGAATAAAAAAAATAAAGGTGATCATAACAAAGAAAATAAATGTGAGCTTTAAATACATTGTAATGCATAAAAATTAAAATTATGTACATTTTATAAATCGTTTATTTAAATTTCAATAAATAATAATTATTATTCAATAATAAATTTTCATATACTAATTTAAATTCACACTGTCCAAGCAATACTTTTACTATTTTTTCAACACTTGCTCAAAAATAGATGTTTAAGATATTACGAACAATCGTATATGGGTAATAAATTGTCTGTTAACCATTATTACGCTCCAAAGTAAAATTATGCTTCATGAAAATGGAATAACGTACATTTAAACATTATGTTACAGGTAAATTTGATGTGTGTATTTGTGTGTGTGTGTCCACATGTGAGCCATACTTGCCTGCTTGTTATCTTTACAAGCAAAGATTAAAACACTTTTTTTCATCCAAGTACTTTCTTAAATATGATTAAAAGTAGGAGGCTTTATTCTCTTTTTCTTTTTTTATTGGTATTTAGTTTTGTATAGCAGCATAATATATTATTATTTTAAGTATTGAAACAATATTATGGTATATTAAACCACTATATACATCATGCTATATGATGATTTTTCTATCGCTCATACTAGAATATCTTTAAACTCATAAAAAATCTCGTAAAAAAATGTCGAACTCAAACACAAACTCAACAAACATTTTGTAACCAAATCAGTACCAGTAACGCCATCCCTTAATATCTTAAAGGAGTGCTTTTTTATCTACAGAGAGAGAAAATTATGAACTAAAAAGACAATACCCACGCCCCTACTCACTCTCTAATTCGCGGGTCTTTTTCACGGAGCGCGACTCTCATTGGTGGGCGCTTTGTCGTTTGGGCTTTTTGTCGCGGATCCAATCTTTAAACATACTTAATCAAGTCGAAATTTTAGAACATGAAGATGCGTATGAATACTGCGATCTAAAAGAGATCTTTTAGTAAAATAAAGTTTTATTCAAGCATTCTAAATGCAAAGAAGAAATATGCGAGCAGGTGTGGTATACATTTTTGCTTCCTATCTTAAGCGACTTCACCCGAAAATAGTTTTTAAGTTTTTTTGTGAGGAAATTTGTGAGGAAAAATTTAGAAAAAACCTATTTAATTTTATGACATAGAATATATTACAACTTATACCCTAGTTTGATCTAATCTATATACAATATTGATAGTTACTTTAGCTAATACAGGCTGCGAAAATTGAAGTTTTGTGGTAGATGTATCTTTTAGGATTGAAAGAGACAGTTGATTTAGATAAAAATGTTCAGATATTTGAAATATTTCTTGCTTGACTGTACAGATTTTAGCTTTTGAATGCAACTCAGTGATCCTTGTCCTTCTTTTTGTGCTGTTGGCCATTCTCAGGCACTTATTCTGTATATTGTGAAGTTTTTCTACATTATTTTCAAAAATGCTTCCCCATATAGATGCCGCATATAGTATTATTGGCCTTATAACCATTTTATAGACTATAATTTCTTTTCTGTGTTCATTTTACTTTTAATGCATAATAGAGAGTAGAGAGAGCGGATCACAGCAGCAGCCTTACTACGCGGTTTTTTGGTATGTATGGTATAAGTAAGTTTCGAATCTAGGATTACTCCTAAGTATTTGGCACGTTTTTGCGGTTTGATAGTTTCATTATACATTTTTAGTTCTGGGATATTTTTATCACCATCATTATGAGAAAATATGAAAAACTCAGTCTTCTCCGTGTTTATTTTGAGTTTCCATCTAACAAAGTATTTTTCTAATTTGTGTACATACTTTTACAATTCGATTATCGCAATTCTTTTACGTCGAGACGCTGTATAAACTGCTGTGTCATCCGCAAATAAGGCTATTTTTACATCGCTAGACTTTGGTATATCATTTATATAATATAAAAATAATACTGGTCCAAGGACAGATCCTTGCGGAACGCCTGCTTTGATAAGTTTTTCATTCGATAATTTACAATTAACTTCTACTACGAAGGTTTGGTCACAGAGGTAGTTATTTATACTTTTAATTAGATATTGCGGTATAATATAACTTTTTAATTTTGCTATGAGTCCCTTATGCTTTACTGTATCGAAAGCTTTCTCCATGTCTAAGAGGAGAGCAGCTGTACTGTGCTTTATATTAAATTTTGTACGAATTAAATCAGTGAGTCAAGCTCGAGCAGGAGACATTTTCCCTCTCTAACCTCACCTTATTTGAGTGCACGAGTTCGAGCTGCTATGAATTCACCGTGCGCGTGCGCGTAGTATGCCTTTCAGCAGGAGTACCTTTCACGCTTGTATCTTTGGAGTTACCGATTGCCGAGCTTCTGGTGTCTTTGAAGTTCGAGTGTATATTGTAAATGTGTTTTGACGCACTGATAAAACTTGAAAATATTAGGTTTATATTTTCAGGTATTAACATAAATCGTTAGAACGTTCTTCACTGGCGCCGACCGCGTACACTCCACCAACAATTTAAAAATTTGGCAAAATTATTCTAAGATAAAGTAAAATAAAGAAAACAAAATTTTATATTATGTATAACGGGGTTGTCGATTTTTTTTAATGCCAGTAGCCAGAACTATTTATTCAGAGAAAAAGCGCAATTATACTTCCTTTAAGAATATATACATATACTTTAAAGATTAAAATTCAGATCTTTTTTTTAATGGTTGCTGCCTGAATGCTCATGGGAATATTTTCATAAATAATAGACATATCATATTATTATATTCACCAATAGAATTCAGGATAACGGCCAAGCATACGAGCAAAATACAGACATTTCTCATTTTTCCGATGTAATAATGCAACGTAATAATCTGATTGAATATTATACTACTTCATTGGCTTGTATAATCTATACTGTAGTCGTTATCTTTTATGTTAAAGGCGTTAACTTTGTCCTTCGGAGATATTTGCATTTGATAAAAGTCAGTTTAAACGAAGATAATTTAGTTACACACTCCGTTTAAACTTATATTACCTTCTATGATATCACTTTCTATGTTGTAGAGACCAGATTTGAAGATATTTTTCAGGAATTTCTAATACCTGAAAGAATTCCTTACGATTGAAATAATTCAAAGGAATTTCAAAGTATTCCCTTGCGAATTAAAAACATTTGAAAAGATTTCTTTAGATTTCAATGCATTCCACGATATTCAAAAAAGGTTTGTTTTACTCAGATAAAAATATTTATTGGCTTTGAGTCAAATAACAGGTTTTTTTACGCAAAGAAATTTTTGCTGTATGAAAGTTTTGTTTGAATTGAATTTATCTCCTATTTAAAATTATTTTCTTCTTTCTAAATTATGTTTGGCTAGCTAAAAATGATTATCTTAAAGAAATATTTTCTTTAATTGAAGGAGAATATATTTATGGGTGTCGATATCATTTTAAACACAGTACCACGAAGAGGACTTAATCAATATAATCATGAAGGATAAGTTTTTTTTATTTTTAAAACACGACACGGTGGGCATCATTAAGGAAATTATTGTGAATTATAGCGCAATGAACATTAATTATAACGAGTAATACTAAGAGTTCAGTATAATTAAGATCTTGGATCAACGGAAACCTAACTCATTTATCGGCACTTACAATTTTCTTTTGAATAAATTTTCTTTTTATCTTGCAGACAAATTGAGAAATCAATTCAAAAGAAATATTGATATGTAAATTATATTAATATACGTTTAGAGTTTTAGAGTAACTTTTTATTCCATAGTTTTAGAAATTTTTTATTAACATTTTTTGTACCTCAATATTATTGAGATGTTAAAAATTATTAAACTTTCATTATTCAATAAAATAGAAAACTACATTACTTAGAATAGGATAAACAAATTAAGGTATGTATATTTTCACGCTGGCCGCGATGAAGATTTCCAATTTGTTTATTTCATTGTATATAATTTAATTTTTTCTGTGGTTTCTTTTGATTTTAAATGTATTAAAATTTTTTTTAAAAGCAGTAATTGTACTTTTGCGTAAATTTTCTGCTTTAAAATTTAAGTTAGTAGAAAACTGCTGATTGGTATTAGTTTTCTACAAATTCAAATAGTGCCGATTTATTTTCTGTTAATGTGTAAGAATAATCAACTAAATTAATCAGTAACTATATCTACTAAAAGAATTGGTAATGGTAATACCAAATGGGGGGGGGGGTCATTCTATTGCTAGTAACTATTTTGAATTAGAGTTTAAAATAACTTTTATAAAAACCAGTTTCACAATGAAGAGAATTTTATTGAAATTAAATAACATAGACCAAAAACATGTAAGACCGTACAGCTCGGGGCTCTGTACTGAAAAGGGATCGATCTTTGCTTTGCTTGCTTTAAAAGTTTTTTATTGTTCATCTTTCAGTTACACAGTTAATACATGGTCATATTTTGGTTCCTATCCGAAGAGACTTTACCCTAAATTAATTTGTGTGCTCATGCTGTATTTATAGTAGTGTCGGGTTTGAGAGTTGCTAGTTTTATGCTGTAGGAAAAAATGTAACAAAAAATATTTAGATGTATAAACTTAAATTATATTACTCCTTAACCTAACTTAACCTAAACTATTTACATGTTGTACTTTAGCTAGTAGTGCTGCGGGAGATATGTTATCTAAATTATGTCTATGTTAATTTTTGTAGCAAATGTAATAGTAAGCAATATTTCCGAAACTGGTGGGACAAAATTATTTTTCTACAAAATAGTAGGAAATATTGCCGAAATCGATGGGAAAAATTTTTTTCCGAGGAAAATTAGAAATTCTTTCATGAATTTTGGCAAATTGTCCAAATGTACTGGATAATTTTTAAAAAGTTAGGAAATTTATCAGAATTTTCGGCAATGATTAACTCTCCGCAGAATTTGAAAATTTTTCCAACATCTATGGTGAAATTTTTCAGAGAAGATTGTAATTGTTCCAGGAATATTGGAATATTTTCCGAATACAATAGTTATTTTCCGAAATATTATGTTCTTTTTATTTTTGAAATATACACAATAACCAGACTAAATGTAGTTTAACTATAAATAATTTATCTGCAAAGGCATTTTAAGACCTTCCAAAAATTTAACTGGGCTTTAGGCTCGACTTTAGGTATAATAGATGTTTTACACGTCTGTTTAGCATCAGTCTGGTCAGTCATTGAACGCTGAAGACTTTTCTCTCCGATATCTGCATTTTTTCTCATAGAATTCTTTTACCATCACAGCCTCTTGATAATAGTATTTAATAATCATTAATTGATAATTTCTTTTTGAAAATTGTTTTTTTTCACTAAAAATTATTACTATTGATTTAGACGAATCAACTTATATTAAATAATATAATTAATAATTTTAAATTATTTTAACAAATTCCGCTTGTTAAAAATTTTTTTTTGATCATTCGTTTTCCTCCTAAGAATGATAACTTTTGGCCTAATTGATTATTTATCAACATTGGTTAATTATTTTTGAATTATTCAAACAAAGTTTGTTTAAATACTTCTTTTTCGAAAAATTCGCTTTTTGGTTA
>JAAAKG020137200.1:0-35573 GCA_010014905.2 Druon quercuslanigerum
ATCAGCGCATCAAAATACGTAAGTATACGTACTTTCAAGAAAATCGTCGGTGGGTGCTATTCGGAAGTATATCCCAATTAAGTGAATTTTCAAGAAAATAGTTGCAGTTCTAACAAAATATCTGAATTTTCAACCAAAAACATTAATTTCCTGCAAAAACCGAGTTATCAAACAAAATACATGAATTTTAAACCTAATACTCGAAGTCTTCAAGGAAAAAAGATGAATTTTAATAATTTTCGAGAAATAAATTTCATGTTGAGCAGAGAGAGATGAATTTTTAAGCAGGAAATATAACTTTTTTCAGTCCAAAAGGACGAATTTTGAATAACAGTGCATTGTCCGCGAAAAAATGATTTAAATAAAATTGTTGAATTGTCCAGAAAAAAATTATTTTAATACAGGCACTGTCTATGGTTATGGAATTTTCCATAACGTTAGCCTTGAGCGAGCTGAAAAAGGGGTCAGAATTACGGAAAATTCCGGAATTTTCAACTAAGAAAATTCTTTTTCAATGAACAATGAATTTTTAAACAAAGTATATAAATGTTCAGATGAAACAGATGAATTTTCAAGCGAAAAGTTAACTTTTTTCATTCCAAGAAGACGAATATTCAATAAAATTGTTACACTTTTTGCAACAAAGTTTGATTTTAACAAAGTAATTCAATTTTTAAAGTTGAAAGTTGAAGTTGAAGTTTTTAACAAAAAACTGGATTTTCAAACCAAGAAAACTATTTTTTTTTAAATCGAATTTTAAAACAAAATAAATGGATTTTTAACCAAATAGTAGCATTTTCAACTATAAAAGATTATAAGTTTTCAACCAATAATAGAATAGTTAAATTTCAGATAAAAAATTATTTGTACCCTAAAAATGAATGTTCAACAAAATAGATGAATTTTGAAATAAATAGTTTTATTTTTACCTAAACAGTTTATTTTTGTTAAAAAAAATAGTTGAATTTTCAACCAAAATTATAAACTTGCAACAAAGAGGTCATTTTTAACCAAATAGTTAAAATTTCTAATAAATTTCTGAATTGCAATGCTAAAAATATTAATTTTCTTAAATATAGTTAAATATTGTACCCGATGGTAATAAATTTTTTACAAAAACATTAGTTTAATACCAAATGGATTGTTTATCTTAAACGGAAATATAGAGGCAGATGAGGAAGGAGAATATACACGGTCAGGAGGAGAAAGGGGAACAGTAATTGATTATGTGATAGTGGATGATGAGGTAAGAGAGATGGTGAAAAAAACTAGAGGTATAGTGATTATGTTGATTCGGATCACTTTCCCTTAATAGTGACATTAGAGGGAGAAAAAAAGTGAGAGAAATATGAATAAAAAGGAGGAAAAGGTAAAAATTATAGAAAAAGGGGATTGGTTAAGGCAAGGGAAAGAACAGTTTAGAGAAAAGGTCAGAAATATAAAAATGGAAGAGGTAAATGTGGATGAGGAGATGGGAAAAATGATAGGAGAAATAAATAGAGAATTAGAGTGCACAAACAAAAATGAAGTTAGTAAAGAGGGGGATAGAAGAGGATGGGATGAGGATTGTAAAGAAAAAAAGAACGTCAGAAAGAAATTAAGAAATTAGAGAAAAGAAAAAAGTAATGGGGAAGAATATAGAAGAAAAAAGAAAGAGTATTCTGAATTGTGTGATGAAAAGAAAGAGGAAGAGAATAAAAGGCTTGAGGAGGAAGGCAGAAAGAATGGACGGAGAGATGGAAGGGAATAAAGATAGAAGAAGGGAAACAGTTTAAATATTTAGAATATATTTTGCAAAAGAATGGATTTAATAGAGCTCGTATAAGAAAAAGGATAAGGAAGCAGCAGGGGTAATGAAACAGATATGGGGAATGGGAGAAAAAAGGTAAAAAAAAATTTGAGAAGGGGAATGTGGTTATTTGATACGCTGGTATGACCGATATCAAATTATGGGGCAGATATATCGGGATGAAAAGAAAGGATAGATATTGAGAGTTTACAAGAAAGGTATATAAGGTGGACATAAGGGGTAGATTAAAGGAGCTGAGAGACGAAGCTGTGGGAGGGAAAGGGAGGGGAGTTGGCGAGAAAGTGTTTGAAGGAGGTAGAAAAGAGGAGAGGGAGGGCGATAGAATTAACGAGATGGGAAGAAGAAAGGAAGGAGTTCTTGAATGCTAGAGACATAGAAGACGGGACTAAAGTAAACTATGAGGAATTGGAAAAAAGGACGGAAAGAGAAAAACAATAAATAGTATAAGATGATAAAAAAGGAAGGTTTACCAAAGTATTAAGAAAAGGGAAGTGGAGAGAGCAGGTGGTTCAGAATAGAAAGATTGAGATTGGAAAACGAGGTAAGAGAGGGGATGTATTGGGAGAAAGAAAAGAACAGAAAATGTAGGCTAGTTGAATGGGAGGAGGAAACATGGGAGCATGTATGGGAAGGATGTAGGAGAGGAATGGAAGATAAAGGAAGCTGGAAAGAGAGTGTGGTTAAGATTCTAGGGGAGGATGGATTGGGGAAGGAGTGGATGTAGGAGTTGGAGGTTGCTAGAGAAGCGAATGATAAAGAATAAAAAAATGCACGTGAAAAACTAGTGAATTGGTGGGCAAAAAAGTGAAAGAATAAGGAAACGGAAGTCGCTTAGATTAGAAGCGTAAGTATTGTAAGTAATTTTTATATTAAGATAATTAAATGAAATCAAATTAAATTAATAATTACACTAAGATGCGTTTGCGTTCTCTCTCTCTCTCTCTCTCTCTCGCTCCCTTGCACTCTCGCTTTCGTTCGCTCACTCGTTTGTTAAAAGTCCTAAATTGCGCTATCACAGGAAATAGGGATAAGGAACTAGATATAAGACTTAGCTAAGAATAGTCAACCGTCTCATCTAAAAACTTTGCAATAAATTGACTATATGAAGCTCTAGTGTAATTTATCAGGAAATATTAATAATTAATTATTTTTCCAGCCTTATTTCAATTTTTAAGCCAATATTTACTGATTTTCATCATATATACTATCATGCAGGTATATAGTACACATATTTTATAAAGTGAATTTAGCAGTTTCTACAAACATGAAAAATATAATATTTTTGGTACTTCAGTCGACCTGGAGTTTTTTTCACTTTAAATTAAAAAAAAGTTTTAGTAATTAAGACAACCTGAGCTTACACTATTGAACCGATTTGTACAACAATACCTTAATTGTAAGAATGGTTTATAATTATGTTCTCATTATTATAAAAATATTAATTATGTGCATAATATTTTATCGAGTTTTAAATCTTTTTTTTCTAATAAAAATATTTTATTTAATATACATGTTTAATTAAAAAGAAGTGAAATCTCACCGAACATATCTAACTCTGCAAACAAATTCCGCCCATTGAAATTTATCAGTAGGACACAACCAATATATTTTGTGAAATATGGAAGTTTGCCAAATAATTTTAAAATATATCTAAATTTAAAACTGTTTATATAATAAATTAAAAAAAATTTTGATAATGTATTTTAAAAAAAGAAAAACTTGGCGAGATTACTATTAATACAAAAAAGAGAGAATATATCGCATAGTTATAAATTTTTCAGTTTAGCCAGTTGAAAAATTTAGAAATATTTTTGAATTACTTGGCAAACTTTGATATTACACAAACTATGTTAATTGTATTGATAAATTTAACTTGGCAGAACTTTCTGCTTCTTACATGTTTTTAATGAGATAACGAATATGTTTCAAAATTTTCCCTCAGCAGGTTCCTTTATTAGTAGAGTGATGATTTGCAGAGCCACATTACATTGGAATAAAATGGCTCATTATGGCATTAGTAGAGAAAAAAATTATTGAAAAAAACATTTAATTCCCATTAAAGCGAATAACTACTTAATGAGCATAAAATACATGTTTTACTTGGATCAAAGAAATGAATCTGACGATTATATTTACAATGGTTTAGATTGAGTAATTATACAAAAAATACAGTATGTGTATAGTTGCAGATCATCGGCACAAAATAATAACGGTGCAATCTTTGCGACGTAAAAGGGAAATGAAAGTCTAAGTAATTATTAGCGTATAAAATGGAAATTATGCGGTACCCTCAAGTATATGTATTTAATATTTCATCTGATTGGCTTGAGCTTTATAAATTATTCAGTGGGGTGTCTAAGGTGCCATAGACCCCTCGGGTGTTTTCAGATAGGCTAAGAGAAAAAAAAATTGCAAGGAGTCGGCCAAGGCTACAATGTTACGCGTTGGCGTTAGCGCGTTGATACAAAAAAGGACAACAAATTATCCTTTCCATATTATCATTTAACGTCAAAAACAAGTTTCTGTTTGAATTGTGTGAAAAAATAATAGACTGAGCTGTTGAAATAATGATAAATGCGAGGATAAATGACTGTTTTGCAAGAAATGTTATAGTTTTTTTTTTAAAAGGTGCTATTGTATTTTTTTTGAAGGTGCGACCTGATTTGACTGTGATTTAAAGACTATTTTCTTATTTGCTTATTTCTTTCTTATTTTCTTTATTTCTTATTTGCTTCGCTTATTTGTGAAAAATAATAAAATGAGAGTTTGATTTATACATAAATGCAATCAATCATATCTTTCGATCAAGTGCTTTCACATTCATTTCCTAAAGATATGTATGCGAAAGACTTATGGTTATGGCTATCATACACAGATAGGATAACTGGTAATTTAATATCTGCCATGCTTTCCGTTGGCGCCATATGGGGTGCATGAGGTGAATAAAGCAATTTGCAACGAGGTCAGGTCAATTACCCGCCATCAGGATCGAATTGATAGATCGTTAAATGAAACAATGTACTGCAATATATCACTCTGAATCACTAATGTCACTATTATAAAGTCTTTAGATACACTTTTTCAACCGCTCAGGTAGTTCACGTGCGATGAATTCGTCCGAAATTTTGAGCTCAGCCAGATTCAAAACACCATTCGGGTCAGCTAACCATTCGTCAAAATCTAGCAACACCACACTCTCCGTGCTCACCTGTAATGATCAGTTGTGGATCTACCAGAGACGCAATGATCAGCGAATGAAACTCAAGAAGAAATTAGAATTTTTGTGTTAGGTTCGCATTATGTTCTTTCATACATATTTAATTTCTGACCTAACTAGTAAAATCCGTTTTGACGCAAGAATTAAAGCAAAATTAAATACAATTAAAGGAAAATTTGCTCTTTTCCATTAGCAATATTTACCCTTACAGACTTAGAATATATTTAAAAATTGCAAAATCGTTGCATGATTATATCTTTTATACTATTTTAGGTATTTAGTATTTTAGGCTGGTAAAACACTATCAAGGTATAGAGATGTGAACTAGTCTCTTTCGGAATATTATAGAAATTTTTTAATTGAATTTTGAGACATTTATATTAAGTTACCACAAATTACCTGCAATATTACCATAAATTACCAAAAAATTTCCGCAAATTTATAAAAATGTTTCAAATGGAATTTTAGGTAATTTATGATAAGTTTCCATATTTATCTGTGAAATGACCATATATGACAGAAAATGTCCATAAATTTCCGGAAATTTATCAAAATGTTTAAAGCTGAATTTTGGGTAGTTTAGGGTAATTTACCACATTTACCTGTAAAATTACCAGAAATTACCGAAAATTTCGGACATTTATAGACATTTTTTAATTGATTTTTACGCAATTTATTATAAAAAATATCGTATGCGCCAAGGGGAAAAGGGATTTTTTTGACGAGTGTATCTTTTCAGTACGAGTTATAGGCGAGCGTGTACCCTTCTCCCCTTAGGTGCATAGTACACTATTATCTCGTGCTCGGTCTTTATACTTACCCCATATTTCTGTATAGATATTTTACATTTACATGCTGAAGCATTGAAAACTGTAATTTGGTGATTGTGAATTCTCTTTTGCTAAAGCTCCTCCATCTTTCATGAAAACATTCTCAGTACGTATTTCGTGTTTCGCACTCGATTTTTTTCAAAATACAAACTTTTTACATTATGTTGAACACTACTGTATCAAATGTATGTTATATTTGTTTCTGTATTTGATTTCATAAATAAAAAATGTGTGCATCATATAAAAAAACAACTTTGTTATTAAATATAATTTTGCAAAAGAAATAATTAAATGATATGTTCTTGTAGCTGGTGTAGTTTTTCTAAGAAGTTAATATCTTTATTTTTAATTTATTTTTATAACAAAAGTGTATAACTAATTTGTAGGTCTTTTCTGGGTGACCAACTTTTTGTCTTTTCGTTTTTTCGTCTCTTGTGTCATTATTGATCATAAATTTCTAGCTCTTTTTCGGGTAAGCCGCTTTAGTCCATTAATTTTTTGCATAGCTTTTGTCGTTTGTCCAAAAATTGCATTTTTTAAATTAAAATTTTATTTTTTAGGATTAAAGCAAAAACGACGCCTTCTATAAAAAAAATTAATAACAAATTCATAGACCATTTTTGGATGTACAACTTTTTTCTATTTGTTTTTTTCGCACCTTACGTCATTTTTTAAAATTTTTAATTTTTTTATGTTTAATTTCATTGTTTACGATTGAAACAAACAAAGAATAAAATTTTCAAATTAATTTCCCTAACATAATTTCAGGCTCGTTTACAGATCAATTATGATGTCCTGGAAATCGTCCAGTTATTTAATTTCCCTCGTTTTTTGTTGTTGTAATAATCGTTTTTGTGCCAGCTTTACAAAAAATACATAAACAAAATTAGAAAACCCATAATCGACCGATAATTTCTGCCCACACAGTGTAAGACTCATTTAAGGCAATCTAAACACGATAATCTTTTGTTTTTAAATTAGTCAAACAAATTTAGCAAATATTAATTTTCAAATTTAATATTTGGTGTTGCGTCAGTAAAGAAGAAGATTAAAGATAAACTGGAAGTGTTCCTATTTTAAATTATTGTATAACGAGGAATTAAAAAAAATATATTTTTAGTGCGTTTTATAGCATTTTAGTGCCAGTTTAATGATCGGCTAGCACAAACCCTATTTTTCATAAAAAAAGAAGCTCTAAATGAGACCTAAATTCTAAAATAGGTGGCATATTTATACCTTGGCACCTAGATTTTTGTACAGATTTTCATGAATATCTTATCAGAAAAAAATTCTAAAAATATGGGACAATACGTATGTTGCAGGTGAAGGTTTTGGCAAATATTAATACAGAGTTTCGAAGTTCTCAGGTTATTAGAGATTATTTCCTAGCTAATGAAAGTTCAAAAAGTGCCATAATCATATGCTCGTTTTCGAAATCTTCGAAACTAAAGAACGTACCCAGATGATTCTTATAGCAAATTACACATTTTTGGATTCTGAAAGTGTTGCACGTATTTTCAATGAGCAAAAAGTTGCACTTGAATGTTTAAAAAATTATTTTCTTCTTGGAAAAATACAAAAGACTTTACGATAATCGAGACAACCGCATTCTCAGCAGGACACTTTGCTGGCGCTACTGCTATTCGTGAAATACGACCTTTTCTCGTAGTTTGTATTTTTCCAAGAAGCAAATAATTTTTTAAACATTCAATTGCAATTTTTTGCTCATTGAATATTCGTACAGCGCTGCCAGAAGTCGAAAATGTTTAATTTGCTTCAAGAATCATATATGTACGTTCCTTAGTTTCGAAGATGACACCTCTCTACGTTTTTGTTAACAACTTGTTAACAAATTATTATTTTTGGCCCTAAATTTCATCATTGTGCATAGAAAGGATCAAAGAAATCATTTTTTCCAGAATTTTCATACTTTATGTTCAATGACTTAGAGCCATTCAAATTTGAGTATGCGAAAATCAGCAATCACACTTCTACTACTACTACTACTACTACTACTACTACTACTACTACTACTACTACTACTACTACTACTTTATTAGTTGTTACAACAATTCCACTAGTTGCAGCGACTATTCAGTTAGTAATAGCAGCTAATTGAATAGTTGTCCCAACTAACAAAATAACAGTGCCATATCTTACAAACTGAATAGTTGGCCCAACTAACCATTTTTTTCAGTGGATTATGGCACTTTTGCACCTTTTATTACTAGGAAATAAGCGCTAATCACCTGAAAATTTTGAAACTCTGTATCAGTATTGCCAAAACCCTCACCTGCAACACACATATTGTCTCATATGTTTAGATTTTTTTCTGCTGGGATTTTCATGAAAATCTGTACAAAAATCGAGGTGCCTATATTTTTTGGACAGATAGTAACATACTTCAATGAATATTGTGCGAAAAAAATAAAAATTTTGCTTAATATTTTAAAGTGCCTAAATATCTGTAAATAAGAGTTTTTTATATTAAATAAGTAGTTCTACATATTCAAACGTTTTTATAAATGTTTGTGGAAACTAAAAAATCGATAATCTTTTTACATTATGAACCTATTTTACTCATATTCAGTAAATATACCGAATTTTTTAGCTGATTATTTATTGGAAATTTAGCATGTGTTATACTTGCTTATCACGTAAAGAAAGTATCCTTCATTTAGTGACCTTTAAATTTACAATGAATGACCAATTTAAGCCCTGAACTTTTTCGTTCCAGTGACTGAAGAAATAGCACTTAATGATAGGGTTTCATTAATTAGTTATCCAACGAAATGTTTATTTATTTATAATTATTTGAAATTGTTAATTCTGACTGATCATCTGTTAAGAAGTTAATTAAATGTTTAATCGTGGGACACATTTAGTAATTTTTTCTGATTAGGCAAACAAGTTTATTAGCTAATATAAATTGTATACATAAAATACTTATTAAAATTCTATAAATATTATAAGTATATCCTTGAAGAAATTCTCTTTGAATTATTAATTACTGAATTATAATGCCGGAATATCATATTTTGGAGACTAATTTATTGAATTTAACGTAAATAAATAAGCCCACTTATTTAGTCAGAATACATAATAACTGATATCTACTATACAGGTGAAAATAAAAATTTTAAAATCGTTGTCCCGTTCTTCACTAGAGGGCCCTTATTCTGATTTATACGTGCATGACCTCTGGTTGCATATTCAGTATGCAAATCTATCGGCACATATAAAAGTTGCAGTGAAAAGAGTCAGGCTACTGAATATTCGCGTGATTTTCCTTACGTTTCACTCGAATAATTGTTTTTTCAACTGTTTTTTCATTAATTTCAAGCTTTGACGAATTTCAAAGGACTTGAAATATTTCAGGGAATCTTAAAAGATTCCTAGGAGATTCCAATAGGTTTTAGTAAATTAAATTTATGTCAGAGAATTTATAAAGTTTTCGGGAATTTTTAATGATTTCAAGGAATTAGGATATTTTAAAATTTTCCAAAGGATTTTTAAACAATTCTAGAGAATATTATCAAATTCAAAATATATCAAAAAGACGTATTTTTCGAAGGCAGTTGTATTTTAAACTTAAATAATTGAATTTAAAAGTTAAAAAAAGTTAATTTGTAACCAAGAAAGATGACTTTTCTACTAAAAAGATGAATATTAAACCTAGTTAGTTCAATTTTCAACTAAAATAGATATTTTTTAAACCAACAATGGAATTTTCAAATATTCAGTTTACAAAATCAATTTTCAACAAAAAAATTAAATTTTCAACCAGTTGAATTAAAACATAGAACATGAACTTTCAACCAAATAGTTGAATGCTCTGCAAAAAAGATTAATTTTGAACATAAAACATTAATTTTTGAACAAAAAGACAATTTTTTAAGAAAGTGCATGAAGTTTCTACCAGTTATTTAAGTTTTCATTTTTTGAGCGATAAATTTCCGACAAAAAAGGGAATAGCTACTATTTCAGAGATAAAAATTAATGTTTAACAAACGAAGAAATACGAATTCGCAGCAAATAGGTTTAATTTTTGAAACAAAAAGGTGAATTGAACAAAATAAACTTTTAGCAGAGTACTTCTACATTGAACTATATAGTTGAAATTTTAATAAAAAATGGTCAATTTTCAATTATAAAGTTCATATTTTGAACCAAACAGTTGGATTAAAAAAAAGTTCAATGTTCCATCAACAATATTAATCTTCTATCAAAAAAGAAGATCTTTCAAATAAATGAAACAATTTTTCAACCAAAAATATAAATTTTCAACCAAATACGTAAGTTATGCATCAAATTCTTGAATTTCAACCCGAAAACACACTTTTTCAACAAAAGAGTTAATTATCTACCAAATACTTAAATTTTTATTAAAATAGTTACATTGTTAACCAAGTAGTTGAATTTTCAACCAGAAACATTAATTTTACAACACATTATTGAATTTCATACCAAACTGTTGAACTTTCAATAAAAAATAATATTTTTCTACAAAACAGATCAATTTTAACCTGAAAATATGAATTTTCCACTAAAATGAAGAATCTTCTAAGAGAACTTTTAACCAAAAAGTATAGGTTTTCAGCCAAATAGTTAGATTTTTAACTAGAAAAGATACATTTTTAAATAGAAAAGGTTGATTTTCTACCAGCAAAGATCCATTTTTAAATAAAACGATCATTTTTGAACTAAATGTGACATGGTTAAATTTCCAGTTCAAAAAATTCATAACCAAAATAAAGAAGCTAATTTTCAAATTATAAAATATTTTAATGAATTTTTAAATAAAATGACGAATTTTCAATCAAAAAATCAAAAAAGAATGTAAATTTATGAACCCAAATGGTAACTTTTAAACAAAGTACTTGCATTTGCAATAAAATAATTAAAATTTAAGTCCAACAGTAGAATTGGTAACCAAGCGAAATAAATTCCGAACCAATTTTAACTGACAATTTTAGAAATTAGGATTATTTGGCTACATAAAACTTTATTGCAATTTCTAAGAATTTGAAACAATTATTTCTAGAGTAATTTCTACGTGCAGTTTGAATTATAAAATTAAATTTTCAATTTTATTACGTTACTATTGAAGTGTGTTGCAGGGTAACTCATCTTTTGCAAAATTGGCATACATTGTTCAAGTTTATCATCAGGAAACGTACTAAATGTACTAAATGTTATGTAAGTTCGTAGAGTTATCTCTACTGCCCCCCTTATTTCTAACTGTAGTTTTTAGAACGACCTACCCCCCTACTTGAATTGTTAATAAAGATTATGTATTGATTTTCGATAAAACCGTGGGTGTAAAAATGAAAACCTATGGGTATTAAAAGTCACGTGTTTCTGTAGGAGAAATTGAGCCTTGCAAAATTAATTTTTTGCAATTTTACATCATGAAAGTATTATTACAAGATTAAAAATGGAACAAAAAGTCAGAACCATACAGACAGATGAAGATTAAGCGTCGATTAAAATTGGTTACTCCACCCACATCTTCGATCTTAAAAGTTCTACTCGTACTATGTCTGCACAAAGATTGATTAGGGGTCCGCGATTGAATGGTTCATGCCAGTTAATTGAATGGCTCCTTCGAATGAGAACATGTTTTTATAACATTTTTTAGAAATGTTCTTGATTATAATGTACAGGGTGGGACATTTTAATCTATCCACCTCAAAATATCCGAAAATAAGCGGCGTACGATAAAATTCTTCAGACAAAAGTTGCTCTGGACAATAGGGGCCATATTTCTAGAAAATCGGTTTAGACCTTGAGATCAATTTTCAAGGTTATTTAAAGGTCACATTGATATTTTTAAATGGGAACCTCTATTTCTGACATTAGATTCTGAAAGAGCGGGAAATTTTACGTCCGAAATGATAGTTAATAATCAATTTCCACGAGGTCAAATAAAGATTGAATCGAGGAAAAATTTCAAAAATGTTGCAGTACATGATTTTTTTTGCTTTATTTTTTAACAAGTTTGAGCAACACAACGCTGCGGTGAATTTGGGACCAACGACCTTGATCGCCTTGACCTTGAGACCAACTTGGAAGATCATTCGTAGATCAAAGTGTGGAGTTTGTTGGTTTGGAGCTTGTGAGTTTGGTTTTGGGTGTATTAGTTCAAGAAAACAAATACTTTGACCATCAAATGACCTTCCAAGCATGCCTCAAGGTCAAGGTTCTCAAAGTCATTGGTCCCTAATCCACCCCAGCTTTGTGTTGCCTAAACGTGTTAAAAGAATAAAACAAAAAAATGTTGTTTTGCATGATTTTTGAAATTTGACTTTGATTTAACCATTATTTGACCCTGGGAAAATTGATTCTAACTATTATTTCGGATGCAAAATATTCCCCTCTTTTAGAATCTAATGTTAAATACAGAGGTTTCTATTTAAAAATCGATGTGACCTTCAAATAACCTTTAAAATTGATATTAAGGTCAAAATCGATTTTGCAGAAAGATGGCCGCTTATTTCCGGAGATTTTGGGGTGGATGTGGTAGTCGGTTACCACATTGCAGTTACATTGCGTAACTGATTACCTGCAACATTTCGTACCGTCAGCGATGATTCAATGTGTGGACTCAAAAACGTTTAAATAAAAAACAAAAATAAAAGCGGAACAATGAACCTATTAGAATTATAATTAAAAAATTGAAAAACATTTTCCATTTGAATTTTTGACGTCGATAGGCAATTGAAAATTCATTCGGCAATAATTTTGTAAAATTGTCTTAAATATATATTTAAGTTCAAATGCACG
The DNA here is from genome assembly GCA_010014905.2 of Druon quercuslanigerum. Classification (NCBI taxonomy): domain Eukaryota; kingdom Metazoa; phylum Arthropoda; class Insecta; order Hymenoptera; family Cynipidae; genus Druon; species Druon quercuslanigerum. The sequence continues at coordinate 12,644 of JAAAKG020137200.1, forward strand.
TTGGATAAGTTTTACGAATGTTTCATGTCAACGAATCCATTCTCTAATTAGAGAATAATTTTAATTATCGCCATTGAGAATTTAAAGAAATGCTTTTCCTAGCGCTTAAAGCTATTTTTCTTCAAAGAAGCTTAGCGTATCCACGAATTTGTGAATTTGAAACTATTTCCGAGGTTTATATCTGGAACTTCTGTTGACATGTCAATATCGCAGAGTGAATAACTATAACAATAAACAAGGAAAAATATTAAAGACCAGAGACATTTAATTTTTTCTTGTAGATCATTTATATAATTTCTTCATTATGAAATATTATAAATATTAGAAAGCACTTTTTCATTACTGAATACTTTTTACATCATAAAGGAGAGAACAAATATATACATTTACACACTTGTATAGAAGCACTGTGTTGTAGATACTACCTTCATTTGTAAATGCACCATACTCTCGCTTTTTCACCCCGTTCTCGGCCTTCCTAGAACTACTGGCTCACGCAGTTTCTCAGGCTAGTAGGGTGAGAGCGTCTTTTAAAATTTGGAGCAGAAAAGTCCTTTGCCATTTTTCGAAATTCTCAAAAATAAGCGAGATATAAGCGAGATATTTAATATTTCTTTTGGCCAATCAGCGCGCTTGCCGGGAACAGCGACAGTGGCGTAACAGCGGTCATGGGACCCCGAAAGAATTTTGTTTGTTTATTTATGTTTGAATCGAAACAATGCTTGATGATGACGAGATGTTTTTCATTTTCAATTCGCGTGATTGTAATTTTTCCGAAAGTTTTTTTTTAAACAAAATTTATCGTATTGCCTTTTGCGATTTCAAACTTAACAACATTTTTGAAATTCGGAAAAATTACAATCACGCGGTTTTTTGCGGTACGAGGTTTCTGGGACACCCTGTATATACGCCCATAGAAATTTAGTTACATAATAAGTTAAAACCGATATTACAGTTTAGTATTATCTTTTACGATTTAGGGAAATCGGGACACGCATCAATGAAAGTTTTTGGAATTGCGAGAAACGGCATTGTGCTTAATAACTCGACTTAGAAACATTCAAAAATTAAAAGTAAAAGCAGGAAACTTTTCTATTTTAATATGATCAAAATTGGGACTGAATTAAATAAAAAAATATCTATAGATTTTTCGTTTTATCTTTAATCATCTCTTTCCCGCCTCACATTCGGCTTACAAGTAACAGTGCTGGGTCAACAATTTTGGGCGCCCCGAACTTTATAGAAATTTAGAATAAATTAAGTATATTATTATACAATAAGGCCTTCGACAGAAACAAATTAAGGAATTGTTGTGGTGTATTTTCATGTGCTTGACGTTCTAAAGTTCATATTGACTAAATCAAAGATTTTTTTTCCGAATTTTGTTTTGCCCAAATCATTGTTTTATCTCACGAATTAAAGAGTGGGTGGAAATGTTCCACAAGACCCCTAAAGGCCACCCTTACTATATCCACACCTAAAATATTAAAAATTACAAGTTTGATTTCCTTTTACTAATTCATATTTTCATATTAAAAATTCTACTTTATTTGTAGAAAATTCGTCTTTTTGGGTAACATATTTCAACTGTTCAGATAAAAGTTCGTCTTTTTGGCTAAAACATTCAACTATTTTGTTGCAAATGGAACTGTTTTTGGTTGAAGTTCAGTCTTTTTTGTTTAAAAATGTAATCATTTAGTTGAGAAGTCACGCTTTTAGCAAATTTTTAAGCAAGCAATGAATATTTCCATTTTTTATCCTGAGATTAATTAAAGGAAAGAACCTAAGCTTTTTCAGACGAGAAAAAAGTACCCTAAGTTCAAAAAAAAATCTGATGGTCCATAGTTAAGGGTTTAAATTGTAAAATGATAAATAAAGTGAGAATAATTAAACAATTTTTTGTTGCAGGTGAGTCCATAGAATCCAGATTGTTGACGTTAAGATACTATAGTTGTAAGTACTTAAAAGGCAATTCCTCGAGATTTCAACTTCAATAGAAGAACAATATAAATTAATTGGTGGTGCACTCATGGTGCACTTTCCAATAGAAGATAATAGAGCTGAGGTCATTGTCATCCAGAGGTTAGACATATCAATTAAATATAAAATTCTGATTTTCTTCCATTGCACGTCACTATCAAATTCAAATTTTGTTAAAAATCCGTCGGTTTTGGTAGATAATTAATCCTTTTGTTTCAAATTTCATTTCTTTGGTTAAAAATGTAACGGTTCTGAATCAAAATTTAGCGGTTTTGATTAAAATTATTTTTTTTTTAAATAAAAAATTAATCTTTTGCATGTTTGTTTGAAAGTTGATCTTTCTTGAGAATTAAACTATTGGTTGGTCATTTTTTTGTTTTGTTTAAAATTGATTTATTTTAACTGAAAGTATAAATTTTCCATTTTTGGTTTACAAAATTTTCATTTTAAGTTGGAAATTCATGTATTTTGTTAAAAATTAGTCTTTTTGACATAAAATTATTCTGCTTAATGTCAAAATCTTCTTTTTGATCGAAAATTTATTTATTTAATGAAAATTTTGTTTGTTAAACTTATTATTTCATTTAAAAAAACATTTATTTGGTTTAAAGTTTAATTATTTCGTTCAAAATTCATGTGTTTTGTTTAAAATTATCGGTTTTGGTAAACAAACTTAATCCCGGTCGTTAAAAATTGATCTTTTTGGTTGAAAATTTGTTTTTTATTTAGGAAATTAATATTCTTGTATGAAAATTCATCTCTGGTAGACATTTTTTGTTCCAAATTAATGTTTTAACTAAAATTCATCATTTCTTGTTTAAGCTTCATGTATTTTGTTGAAAAATCGACTTTCGTCGTAAAAAATTAATCTTCTACTTTAAAAGTTCATCTTTTTCTTTGAAAAATTAACTATTTTGTTAAAAATTCCGTACGTCTAATTTATAATATAGTAGGGGAATTTCCTATTTTATTATGGTAAAAAATTTTTTTACGTAAGATATTCCCATTCCAAATTAATAACAATCAGGAGAAATGATAAATTGATCAGGGAGTGTAAGGAAATTTTGTTAACAAAAATGTATATTCTCGGGTTGAAATATCAACTCCTTAATAGAAAATTTTCCCTTTTGGCTAGAAAATTCCACATTTTGTTTGATTTTTTTTTACTTTCTTGACAGAAAAATATTTCTAAGTTGAAAATATGTCTTTTTGATTAAAAAATTAATCTCTGCTGGTCAAAAGTGCAATTTTTTAGTTAAAACTAACCTGCTTCCGTTGAAAATTGAACTGTTTTGTAAAAAATTCGCCTTTTTGGCTCAAAAATTTCACTTTTGTGTTGAGTTTTTATTCTTGACATAAAAATCTGTCTCAGTGTTTTATTGGTCTTTTTGGGTTTTAAATGCATCGCTCTTGTTTAAAAATGCAACTGGTTGGTTGGAAGTTAATATTTTTTGGTTGAAAATTCAACTATTTTATTCAAAATTCGTTTTTCTTGTATTAATTCAACTATTGTTGATTAAAAATTGAAATATTTTCTGGTTGAAGATTCAACTATTCCATTTTTTTTAAAAATGCATCTTTATTGATTAGATTTTATTTTTTAGATGCACTACTATAGTTAAAAAAATTTTTGTTGTTGTTAAAAATTAATTATTTAGATAAAAATTATTTAACTTTTCTATTTTTCGTTAAAAATTGATCTTGTGTAGTTGAAAATTTAATTATTTAGTTGAGAATGCATGTCTTTCATGGAAAATACATATCATGTTTTTTGTAGAAAATAATTCTTTCTGGTTCAAAACCCACGTTTTTGGATACAAATTTCGACTATTTTTGCAAAAAATTGAACTGAAATAAACTCTTCGGTTTAAAATTCGTATTTGTGGGTTAAAAGTTTGACTTATTTTTGTAGAAAATTCGGCACCACATCATAATTTTACGAAATATAAAAAATTTCAAATCTGAAAATAAAAAAAATTTTCAAGTTCCGAATAATTTAAAAAATCTTGAAAAATAGTAAATTTACGAATTCCTTTTTCTACACTGAAAGAAATTGCGAAATAATAATTCACGGAAATACTCCTTGATTTTATTCACGCTTTCGCACAATGACTAAAATCTCAGAACCCATGCTTTTAAAGCAATGGTCCTTGAGCATTTATTCCTAAATGTATTATTAAATCTTATTTTTTCATATTTCCTAAAATTCAAAAGTTCTGAATTTTACTATTTTTGGGAATTTCAAAATTCGTGTTTTTTAAATTTCGGGAGAAATCATTTTCGGTAGTTTTATTTCTTTTCGAGAATTTGAAATCTCGGGAATTTTCATTTTTCGATACATTTCTGATACGGTAATTATTTTTGGGTATTCTTCTACATTCGGGACTTTGGAAATTCGGAAAAATCATGCCATCCCGAAAGTTCATATTCAGTGTATAACAATTCATTTTTTTTAACCATAATTTTAGCTTAGAATTGAACAGTTTGGTAGAAAATTAAACTATTTGGTTAAAAATTCAACTTATTTGTTAAAAACTGATCTTTTAGATTTGAAAGTTTAACTACTTTGTTGTAAATGCAAATGAATGGTTGATTTTTTTTTTAAATGAACTATTTTGTAGATCATCCTCTCTCCCATGTTTGGTAGAATTTTTGACTGTGGATTCTAAATACGTTAAAAATTGATTCACATAAGTAAAATAAGTGCCTGGCTTAAGTAGAAAAGACCACCAAGAGTAAGACCAAGAGTGGAATTCTTCTGTGACGCAATAGGCGAATATTTCTATAGTAACCTATTCGTGAAAAGAGGGAATATTTTTTCACTTTTTTTTTTATGAAGTACTCTTCACGTGTCGAATTTAAGTTTGCTCTTCACTTGAAACCGCCGCGATCTAACTTTTACTAGTTTTTGGGCACTGAATGTGATTCAGCGATTTTCTGGTATTTGAGGTATTTCTTGGTTATGAAAGAGCCAAATAGAATATCCACCAACTTGTTTTTTAAAATGCTGGCAGCGCGTTTTATTAACACTGAGTTATTGGCTTTCAATAAATCCAGTTTTTTACTGGACCTTTGGATTATTATTAAATAAGGGACCAGTATAAGAATAGACCACCGAATTTCGCTGAGATTTTTTTTCTTGTAAAAATGATAGATTTATTTTTTCACAAATTTGTTATTTTTGAAAATTCTAAAATTCTCAATCATACAGATAAGTCTTCAACTTAAAGAATGGATTCACAAAAGACGAATTCTCAACAAAATACTAGATATTTTAAACAAAAAATTGAATTGTCAACAACCGCAAAAATAATAATTTTTGACAAAAAAAGAACGAATAAATAAAATAAAATGATGAGTGTTGAAACAAATAAACATGATAAAGCAGTTCAACTTTCAGCGAACTAGTTAAATTTTCAAAGAAAAAAAGGCATTTTCCACCAAGAATACTAAAAAATTTTCAGTTAAAAAAACTAATTTTTAAGAATAAAATCAAAGCATTAGCTAAAATTTCAACTAAAGTTTTGACCCTTACAAAAAAGTAGTAAAACTTATAATAAAACATTATAAACAACATATAAAAGATGTGATAGCTGGTATTTTAACCAAAAATGACTTTACCTTTAAATAGAAAACAGTTGATGCAGCAACCAATTAAGCTTTTACCTTTCAATACAAAGCAGTTGACATTTCAACCAAAAAAGATTTTAATTTAAAATAAAAAACAGTTGAATTCTACCAAAATAAATAAATTTCGACTCAAAAAGATGAGTTTTTATCCAGAAGTGTAATAGTTACATTTTTACTTAAAAAGTTAGTTTTTGATACAAAAAAAACGTATTTTCAAGAAGAAGAGAGAATTTTCAATCGTAGGGATGAGTTTTCAACTAAAATGACGAATTGTCAGAAAAAAAAATTGTAACTGCGTACTTTAAGTTTAAAGAAAGTAATTGAATTCTCAATCCAAAAGGATGATTTCTGAAAGAAAAATGTCCTAATAGTTGATATTTCAAACAACAAAAATTTTAATTTTAAGTGAAAAAGAGTTGATATTTCAACCAAAAATGATTTGAATGGTGAATAATAAACCAAAAATATGAATTTTCAACTAATTAGTTCAACTTTCAACCAAGTACTTCAATTTTACAACAAAAAAGATAAATTCTCAACGAAAAATGAAGTCTTTGATATTTCAACCCAAAAAGATTTTAATTTCAAACAAAGTACAGTTGAATTTGATCAAAAAGTTGAATTTTGAATTAGGAAGATTTGTATTGGCTAATAAGTAAGTTTTGTATTGACTTACTCAGTTATTTTGAATGACTTAATCAGTAACTTTCCGTAATTTAATTAGTCATTCTTATTGATCTAATTAGTAACTTTTAATATGCTAACTAGTAAACTATGGTTAATTTGAACTACTTATTAAAAAGTAGGAATTTAAAAATGAAATAATAATAATAATAAATAATAAATAAATAATAATAAATAATAATAAAAAATAAGCCTGTAAAAATGGCCACGGTACGTACCAACCCTTTATTGGCACCATGCACCATATATTCGCACTTATGTAAAAATCAAATTTTGTTTGTTATTATTTTTTAGACTTGACACCTTCAATTTTTAAGAAAGAAATATCATAAAGTATCCTAATGAAAACTATTTCATACAAAATTAATTATAAAAGGACTTTATGGTCGAGAAAAGTATAAATCAATGTTCTTCAGTTTTTTGGTCAGAATATCATATATTGACATACATATTATTGTTGCAACAATAATATATAACGAATGTTGACACTAAAATAATTGTTATTAACTCTGAATTACAAGGAAATATTTGAAAGTAATAAATTGCTCTTTATTTGACAATAAAATTGATTTTTGGTATATACATTAGCAGAAAAAATAGTTTGAAGCAATTGTATTTTCACCTTCTTAGCACAAAAATAATTAATTAATTATCAATGATGAAGAATAATTTAATTCATAATAATTAATTAATTAGAATCATTTTTTGCTATTTAGGTACAAACCCACTTTTTTCGAACTATTTTTTATTATAATTTTTATATCGAAAATTAATTTTATTGTCTCAACATTCCGTATGTTTTATTGTTGCAAAATACTGCAAATACATTCTCATAAATGTATATCATACATTATATGCACAAATAGTCGAGAAATTTACCGTGACTCCAAGCAAATAGTGAAAAAGTGTACTTTTTCGATTTTTTGAAACTTCAGTCGATTAGGGCGGATACAAAATATTTTAACGGAATTATCGCTACACAGGTATAAATCGACTCACTTAAATTATTTCTTTTGATAATTTAAATTTAAAAACAAAAATTTTTTGCTGTTCAAATTTAAAGAAGTGCTTTGTTTTTTTTTGTGATTTTCAGCTATATTTACACTTCTTTACAATCCAAACAACTTTTTTCGAAAATCATAATGATTGCGTCCGTATCAAGCCAAAATTAATGCCTATGTTAGTGCACAACATTTTCTAAAACATTAAGCTAAGAGGGGAAAAGGAATTATAAAAATTTAAGCTGATATCATGTTTTTCGACCAAGGTTTTAATAATAAAATAATGGTCGTTTTTTGGTTTTCTGCTTTTGTATTTCACTTTATAAAATCGACATTTCGCCCACTAAACGTAGGGTCTCATAATGGTAACGTAATTTTCATAGTTCAAATGTTAAACATGATAAAATCAATAGCCATTTAAATTAAAATTTGTTCGATACAAAACTATAGAATAATCTTTCAAAAGATGCAATAGAAACAACACAGATGTGTCTATAAATTGCAGTTCTTATAAGCCAACATTGGTAAGCATTCAGAACATTAGTTTTTCTCGTTATAAAATTTTAAACATTTGTAAATTATGAAAATCGTTTTCTCTTTCACCCATGACAAGGCAGTTTTTATTTTAGTACAAATAATGTTAAAAACACATGGTCAACAAATATTAAAAATACAATAGCAAAATATATTGTTTAACGCCGAGGATAATTGTTTGCATTCGATATGTAGCCTCGACTGTCTGTCTTCAAACTCGACAATCGAAAAACCAGCTGAACTCAGGAAGTGGTTTTCTGCAGTTTTTCTCTCCCGTGGCCAAATGTCCAGTCAAATTCGAGTACTTCTGATAAAGTTAGATGTAACCGCGCGTTATCACTAGTTGTGATTAAATTCATACAGTGATTCTAAGCTCACCTTAGCGAGGATTAACCGTAAATAAATCTCTGTTTCACCGAGGTTTTAACTTAAAGACATATAATGGACCAGCTTACCAAGACAATAATAATTACTATTATAATAATGTGCAAACCAACAACCTTGAGGCCAAAGACAAAAGATAAAGGCATTAAAGCAAAGGGTTGATTGAAGTTATCGATTTGAAAAATAATCCTGCTTTTCGCAATAATCCTGATTGCTCGATCTGGGAACGATTCGCGACCGGTTGGCCGCGTTTGTTCGATTCGCGTCCGGTCGCCCACACATATAAATGTGCCAACAACGTACTCCTGCGATGAACGTGAAACTCGCCGAACGGAGAGTCTCATTCATGCTCGACCCACTTAAATTTCATTCACTGATCAACCGATACCGGTCCGCCTTTCCCTCATGCGAAGATAACTACTTAAACCGCGAGAGTCAACTGTGCCATATAGATTTTATTAAGGATAACAAATGGAGAGCAGGAGAGGGAAAAATAACATGCGTTCGGTAAAACAATTTTATAATCATAATATTTGGAATGGTGTTTGAGTACTTCTCCACAGAGCTGTCGGGGTCTCCATACTGGTCGCAAACCGCAAGGGTGCGCAATTTCACAAATAAATTAGATAAATATATGGAGTACATTTTTATTTTTGATGAAAATATTTCCATTTTTATCCTTGAAATTACAGCACTATCGTCACTTTATTTTAATGCTGTTAGTATTTTACTACGATTTTCAAAAAATTACACTAATGCTATTCTTTTCGAAAATTGTTCACTAAAGCAACTATTTTTTTAATTTGCCTTTAAACATGTTTTCAAATATCTTTATTTATTAGCTAAACGAACAATTCCACCATCTCGAAAATTGAAAATTCAAATGTTTTCATAATTTTAGAGATTTCAAAATATTTCGAAGCTTTAAAAGTTTTGAAAACATTTTTAAAACCTATTAGAAATTTGGAAATGATTCATGGGCTTTAGAAGTATTTCAAGGGATATACAATTTCATATCGTATCCAAGAACTTTCAGGATTTAGAAAATTGCAATCTATTTAAAGGGATTCGAAAGATTTTAGAATATTCTAAATGATTGTAAGAAATTTCCAAATTTCACAAATACAAAGGGATTTTAAGAAGGTATCAAAGATATCAAAGCATTTCAAACACTTTAATGGATTTTAAAGAAATTTAAGGAATTCCTGGAGAAGATTAGGGGTAAATAAAATGGATTGAAATTTTTAAGAACTTCTAGGGACTTCTACTCACCTTTAACCTTTAAACTTAGTCCTCTGACTTTCCCTGAAATCCCTGAAGTTTGACATATGATCGCTAAAATCTCACTATTTACCTTTGACATAGTATAACTCACCTTTGACACTTGAAGTCTCATATTTTAACTTTCACCCCCTGACGTTTGACATCAATATGATCTCTGATATCTCACCTTTCAATTTGAACCTTATACCACTAACTTTTGACGTTTAGACTTTGACCATTGACCTTTCATCTTTAAACTGCGTCTCCTGGTCTTTGGCGTATGGTCTCTACCTTTGACCTCTCACCTTTGACCTCTGATCTTTCAGTTTTCGGGAAAATTTTTGATGGTAGCTTTTCGCTCATTTTTAAATATGTATTATAAAAATTACTCTTATTCAGTACAGCAAAAAGTGCTAAAAATTATTATGAACGTACCATATATAATATAAAAATTATGCTATAAATCTAAAAACCAAATGGAAAGAGGATGTCAATAGGAATGATTTATGCCGATAGCAATAGTTTTTTAATTTCTCTTTTTGCAATCTCCAACGTCCTCTACTGCTCTGGAATGAAGTATTCGTTCCTATAAGCTATAAATTGCAATTATGGCCATTTAACGAACTTCCCGCTCACTCAAGTCAACTTCAGGTATGCAGTTGTTTCAGAAAGTAGCTGTGAATAAACTCACTCAGCTCGTTGCGTTTATAATATAAATTACAGCATTTGTGCATTATCGATTAGTGACAGGTTATGTCTTGTATAATGCAATCTGCTCAATTTCTGCCCGAGAGAGACTTAATTCATATTAGGAAAAAACAGGAAAACTTCTTTATGACTTGGAACTGATAACTTCATGTTTTAGATGTTGAATTAACTTTTTTGTTAATTACATTTTATATATTATTATTAAGAACAGTTGCAGCAAATATACATGCGCAGGGAGCGTGTGTTCGGTTGTTTGGATTTTTATTTCTTATCATGAAAAATATAAATAATTTAAATATGCATTATTAAATTAAACAAAAGTAATAACAGTTTTTAAATTGAAAACATTCCAAATCAAACAATTTTAGATTTAGGTAAAATTTTGGAAAAGGGGCTATGTGAAATTAAAAAAATTTTATTCAGAATTTCTCAAATATAATACTAAAAATTTAAAACCTAAAGAGCTTAATTAGAAAAAAGTTAAAATTGTATTATTTCTAATTCAAAAGCGTTCAAAGTTTAAAACTTTTAGTTTGAATTAAAGAATATCGAAAGTGCATTATTCTAGACTCAAATATAAAAAATAGAATTTCAAAATATTTCAAATTAAATAATTTTGTATTAGCATGTTAAAAACTGTATCATTAAAATTTCAAAGGAATAGAAATTGTATACTTTCTAAATAAAAATGTTTAAAATTGAGTAATTTAAAATTTAAAATTTTAATTTGTTGCGCTTAAGTTTAACAATTATTTCTTCTTTAAAGCGTTTAAAATTGAACAGTTTTATTTTGAACTGAAGAATCTAGAAAGTTAATAATTTTATATTAACATTTTGAAGGTAGGACAATTTGAAACACAAAATTTATACTTTCTAATTAAAAGCGTTCAAAGTTTAAAACTTTTATTTTGAATTGAAGAATATCGAAAGTGCATTATTCTAGACTCAAATATAAAAAATAGGAGAATTTCAAAATGTTTAAAATTAAATAATTTTGGATTAGCATGTTGAAAACTGGATCATTTAAAATTCAAAGGAATAGAAATGATATACTTTCTAAATAAAAATGTTTAAAATTGAGTAATTTAAAATAAAAAATGTTAATTTGTTCGGCTTAAGTTTAACAATTATTTCCTCTTTAAAGCGTTCAAAATTGGACAGTTTTATTTTGAACTGAAGAATCTAGAAATCTAATAATTTCATATTAACATTTTGAAGGTAGGACAATATCAAACAGAAAATTTATACTTTCTAATTAAAAGCGTTCAAAATTAAATTATTAAAGTTGGAAGCTTTTTACATTGAAGTGCCTAAGATTTCACAATTTGAACTTGAAAACTAAATTAAATGTTTAATAATCTAAGCTTCTGCAATTCTAAAATTTTAAATTATTCTTACATACAAAATATTAAAGTTTAATATTAAAATTGGTTAGACCAATTTTTTCAATATCTAAAAATAAATTTACGGTGAATGTCACTGTGCAAAATGGAATAATGTTTAATTATAACTTTAAAATTTAATTTTTCAAGAAAAAAGGTTAAGAAATAAGTAATTCCAATTAGAAAAGATTAAAAAATGAGAAAATTTCTATTATGAAACGTTGAAAATTAAACTAAATTGAACTTAAATTTTTAAAAATTATTACCAAGAATTTTTATATTAAAACTTTTTATAAACAATCCATCTAAATTTCCAATTATATTAAATAAATGTAGATCCCATAAAAATTAAATTTTTAAAAGTTTTTGTCTATATTTTTCAAATTCCAATCATTTTGATTTTAGTTACAAAATTACAACAGACTGCTCTTTTTTTAACCTTTTTTAATTTTAAATGATACAATTTTTAAACTTTTAATTTCAATCGTTTAATTTTTAAACTTCAATTACAATATGTTGTCATTTTTTAAATCTTCCAATAAAATATTTTTCAATTTTAAAGAATTCACAGTTTCAAATCTTCAACTAAAAATAGGACAATTTTAAGATATTACATAAAAAATTTAAAACTGTGTACAACCTTTTCAATGCGAACTTTTTTCTAAGTTTAGTTTTTAATCTTTGATATTTTGTAAAATTTACAAATGAGAATAATTCAATTTTTAACTCTGAGTTCTAAATTCTTTTTATTCCTAAAGCATAAATTGTAACAATTATTTTATTAATTTTTCTTAATTATTAATTTATTCTGGAGTCATCTGATTGAAATTAGTTTAATGACAATCATTTGAACCAAAAATTTTCAATAATCTGCTATTCAATTTAATATTTTACAATTTCAATTAATTAAAAAAATCAGGCATTTTTTGTGTTCAAGATTTAAATGATTTATTGATTTATTAAAATGATTTATTTGTTCATCAATGCTTCATATTGTACAAAATTTATAGATTTTTTTTTAAATAATAAATTAAATTTTTCCATGTGTCATTAATAACATTATTACATTTGTTAGAAACACAGGGAAAAAATAAGTATAAAACTATTTAAAAAATTACAAAAAGGATTGATTTTTATTCAGGAATTTTGATCGCTATGTTAATAAAATAACAACGCTGATGAGTTTGTTAAATGTAAAGGAAGCTTTAACTCTCCAGACTTGTTGCTGTCATTCGTAGATTGCATCAGATATCGGTATTAATTAAATCGAAACATGTATCAGCAGACATCGCGTGAACGAAATTATAATCAACTTCCTTTCGAATAGTGTCACTCCTGTTTGTAAGTATCATAAAATAAACAAAATTCACATAACTAAAAGATTTTTGTAAACATTTGAAACCGAATTTTTATCATTTTCCGCAGAATAGAATTTATAAACCAAAAATATTTGCTTTTACTTATAGTTTGAAGCAGACGAAGGTAGAAAATATTCCAAGTTAGAATTTTTCTGACTTGTAGAATTTATAGCCGGAAAGAATTTTTGACGAAATATTGTATAATTTCGTTCTGCATAAGTATTACGATAGTGCAAAAAATTTAAGTGGTTCTAAAAAGATTTGTTCTTTTTGAAGAAAAAATACTGAAAAATTTAAAATCTTTAATACATTCTTTATTTTAGACTTTATAAAAAATATCAAAGTGATTTTTTTCTTGAATCCATTAATGAATTTATTTAAGTCTTCCTTTACATAGCGAGTTTCTAGACGAATTTACAAAGGAATACTCAAATGCATGGATTAATGTATAAAAAATTATATTATAGCGAAAAACACCCATTAGAATTGATTTTAAAAATCTAATTTCACGGTTTTAATTCACGTTAAAAATTCAAGAAAATAATCACTAATATTTTTTTTTAAGTCGAAAATAAATAAGATATTAAGCATTGAAAGCTGTAAGACCGATGGGCGAATACTAATTATTTTTGATTTTATCTTAAAATACTAAATAATTTTTTCATCAATAGAATAAAATATTGTTGACATTACTTTTAATTTCTTTAAACATTATTATTTTTAATTGTTGCTTCTTATTCCAAGAATAAATTTTTTCAACTAGAAATGTAACTTTTTGATTATTTTTTAAACTAATCTTTTTTAGTCGAAAATTCTTGTACTTTGATAGAAAACTAATTCCACTGATTTGAAATTTCCTCCGTTTTAGTTTAATATGCAGCTGTCCTTTTGCTTGATAATTTAAAGACTTAGATGGCCTGTTTTTCTTAACTAAAACATCTTGATTTGTTAAAAATTTGAATTTTTTATTGAAAAATTAATAATTTTAGTGGAATTGCATCTGTGGTTCAAAATTGGACTATTTTGTTAAAAATGATATATATATATATATATATATATATATATAATTTTTTTATTTATGGTCTAAAATTCTCATATTTTATTGATAACTCGTCTTTTTTGTTAAGAAAATTAATCTTCTTGGTTGAAAATTCGATTTTTTAATTAGAAAATTCATCTATTGCTGTTAAAATTTAACTATTTGGGTTGAAGAATCAAACGTCTTTTTGTAAAAAATGGTATTCTTGTCTTAAAAATTAAACAATTTGATGAAACTATTTGATTCTAGATGCAACTATTTGGTTTAAACCTTTTTTTTTAAATCAACTGTTTGGTTAAAACTGAAACTGTTTTTGATTGGAGTATAATCTGTTAAAAATAATTTTGTTTGAAGATTCATTATTTTATTTTGAATTTTATATCTGGTTAAAAAGTAGAACTATATGGTTAAAAATTAATCTTTTTTATTGAGAAATAAATTTTTTAGTTAAAAGCTGAATTTTTAGTTTAAAACGTTATTCTTTGATAAAAAAATTGACGATTTGGTTTAGAAATAGTGTTTTTTGGTTGAGAATTCATTCTTTTTCTGAAATAATAACAATTATATTTTTTGTTATGAATTAATCTTTTTATGGAAAATTAAACTTTTTGGGCGAAAAACTCAGATGTCTTCTAACAAATTGATCTTTTTGGTCAACAATTTTTTCGGAAAATATATTGTTGCTAAAAATTAAACTGATTTTGTTTAAAGTTTAATCTTTTTTGTTATAAAATTGGACCATTTGGTTAAAAATTAAAATATTTTGTTAAAATTTTCATTTTTGGTTAAAAATTTTCTATTCGTCATTAATTAATTTCACTATCTATTCTTATTTGTATTTTTATTTATTTATATTATAATACGTGTTATGTATTACAGAGGTCCAAACAACCAAAAATTAAAAAATTGAAGATACTCTCAAAAATATGGTTTCTTTCAGAAAAAATGATGTAGTATAGACTAAAAGCTTTTAAAGCTTAATATCTTCCTTATTTTTGAAAAAAAAAACAAAGTGATTATTTTCTTGAATTTTTAAGACGAATTTAACAGAGAAATAATATTTTCAGAAAAATGCATTTTAATGGATCTTACATTATTCAATACATTTGAGAATTTCTAGATGAATTTATGAACGAAGACGTAAATGCATTGATAATTGTATAAAAAGCCATGTTATAACACAGAAAAAACTGTGGGTTCACTGAAGTTACGGTTTAAATAAAAGTTGTTACCATTTTGAGGTTTATTTAGAGCGCTCTTGAAAATAACATGAAGGTGCATTCACAAACCCACCGCTTGCAAAGTAAGGGTTGGTAAGTTGTTAAGTATTTGCGGTAATATTTTTTAACATAATTATTTTCATTAAGTTATGACCATCAGTATTCGATTACAAAGAACAAATATTTTTGAGAGAACCTCTAATTTTGTTAATTTTATGCTTTTTTATTATTCATGGACCATTTTAATAAATAAATCCAATATCCATTTTGTGCCAACATCTTACCTATTTTATGATAAGCTCCTCACCCGCTACACATTAATTTTCTAATTCATAAACATATTTCTAGAATTTATAATCTTAAAATAGAGTTTGTCATATCAAGGGAACACATATTCTATTTTAAAGTCACATTTGCACGAAGATGAAATTTCTTACAAGGAATTGCACAATTCAGTCAACGCTTCGTTGAGTAACCAGACTGAAGTTATAAAATTAGGCACATTATTATCAGTGTAAACGTTAAATAAAATCAACAGTTTGGCATTCTTCTGTTAAAAATTTTTCTACATTCATATGATTTCATTTAAAAAAACACACATTATTCTGTTCTTAATTATATTTTAATAGTAAAACTGTACTGCAGACCTATATGTTTAGTCAGCAGAAGAAACGTGACGGACGTAGATAACATTTATATCGTTCCCCGATGATGAATTTTAACACGGTTTGCGAATTTTCCTTAAATTAAAAATGAATTAATAGAATTCAATAAGGAAATTCAAATTTTTTTGTCAAATCAATTTTTTTTGCTTAAAAAATCTACTCTTTGGATTAAAATTGAATTATTTTGTGGAAAATTCTACTACTTTGATCAAAATAAATTTTTTTAGTTGAAGATTCATCTCTTTGATTGCAAATTGTACTATCTTGTTGAAATATCGATTTATTTTTGTTTAAAAATTAATTTTTCATTCTGATAGTTAAACTATGTTTAACTTTAAAAAAATATTTTTTAAATTCAAAGTTCAACTCAATTATTGATCTAAAATTCAGACGTTTTGTTAAAAATGTGTCCTTGATCCTTTGATAGAAAATGTATATAGTTGGTTAAAAAATGAATTTTCTTGAATTTTGAACTTCTTTATAGAAATTTTATTAAAGATTGATCATTTAATTTGACGGTTCAGCTCTTTGATTGAAAATTCAACTATTTTGATGAAAATTCGTTTTATTGTCGTTGAAAAATTATTTTTTTAACTAAATTGTAACTATTCTATTTTAAAAATTATTTGGTAGAAAATGAATCTGCTTGAATTGAGTATTCAACTCATCTGATAAAACTTCGTCTATTTTGCCTAAACTCAAGCGGCTTTTATTTTAAAGTTAAGTCTCTATCGGTTCAAGCATCAACTATAACATATTTCGTTTAGGATTAATCTTTTTTATTTGAAAAATCGATTATTGTTGAGGATTGATTACACAGGAACACAAATTAAAAAAAAATGCGGAAGATAAACGGGCGTCTCCTATACGTATTTTGGGGTGCTGAATTCAAATCCGTTGAGCTTTTACCTCCAGCACGACAGAATTTTTGCGCAATTGCAGAAAACGTGCTACAATGGAGTTTTTCAATATTTTCGTATATAAAACAAGTCGGACATGTCTACATCTATCAAATTTTTATTTAAAACAACAAAGCTTATACCCCAAACCCACAAACCCTAAACCCACAAACCCCAAACCCCAAACATATACACCACAAACGCACAAACCTCAAACCTATAAAATACAAACGCATAAACCTCAAACCTACAAACTCAAAATCCACAAACTCCAAAGCCACAAATCCTAAACCTTTAAACCCGAATCGCACTAATCCAAATAAAACTAATCCACACACTCCAAATCCACATACCCATAAATCGGAAACACTTAAATTCTAAATCCACAAACCCCAAAAACCTACAAATCTCATAAATCTATAAACCCCACGTGTGAAAATCCTAAACCTACAAACTCTTGGTCTTCAAACCCATAAATCCCTAACCCACAAACCCTAAACCCACAACCCCCAAACATAGCAATTCTAAACCCACATACCCTAAATCCACACACCCTAAACCCACAACCTCCAAACTCACAAACCTCAAAACCACAAACCCGAAAAACCTGTGACATAAAGTAAATTCGTTGATATTCTAACTAAATATACTCTTTTTTGTTTTATTTTTGTATTTTTTCCCCTTTTTTGTTTATTTTTATTATTTTTTATTTTATTCAATTAGTTACATTGATGTGACTATTGTCTTTTAGCAGATTAACGCGTTCGTTTGGTTTCGAAAGATGTAGGAATGGCTTTTTTTCATGACGACTTGTGGCCCCAGCAGTAGTCTAATAACAATGGATTCATCCCAAACTCCTTGCCATATCTTCTCAACGTCTTTCAAGTCATCGATGCATTCTTTCAACCTGTTCCTCACTAAAGTCACCCACATTTTCAAGGAAGTATTCAATATGTGAATCTAAAAAGTGAAATTTTAAGTTCATTAAGCAGTTCATAATTTTTCAAAGCGGATTCCATTTTCTCAACAACTGTTTTGTATTGCCTCTCTGAAACTTTGCCACGCATCCTTTTCTGTATTTGTCATAAGTTCTAAAAAATGTTCATCTTTAAAAAGATCACTTATTTTCGGACCATCAAATACGCCTTCAATAATTTTTGCATGAGAGAGTATTGGAAATTTTTCAAAAAGGTATCTGAAAGCAACGCTATCTTGCGCTTTCATGGCCTTAAAAAATTGTTTAATCAATTCGAACCTAATGTGAAGCGGAGGAAGAAATTCTTTTTTGATAGGTAGTGCATTTAAAACAAAATGTTTTTAGAGCCGATTTCTAAATTGTTTCTAAATGTCTACACATTTATTACGTAGTGCTGTTTACGTGCACGAGTGTAACTCACACAAAAAACAAGGGTATTTGACAAAACTGCTCTGTTGCCCTACAAAATTGTTATAATTTTCAGATCTCCACATACTAACCAGTTATGTTCATCGTTTTTCAATTTTTTAAAAACAAATTCCAAACTTTCATATTCTTCTTTTATGACCGTGGAATGTGCTACTGGAATAGAAGCGTATAAGTTTTCATTATGTTACAAAATTGCTTTGAAACTTCTTGTAGATGAATCTAGAAAAAGTCGCCAATCTTCTGCATTGTAGTTTATACATTTAAATTCACCAATCAAATTTTTTACATCATTACAAAAAATTAAATCCTCTTCTTCAGAAAAATATTTTCTGAATTGTAGATTTCTATCGCGATAGAATGATACTTTTGATTCTTTAGTTAAGCATTTTATTTCTTTTAATATTGAAGACAACAGCTCCGCATTCTCTTTTGAAAGCCCCAAATTTAATTCTTCTTGATTGAATTTACCTCCTTCAGATGTATTTTCATCTAATTCATCATAATCATCTTCAACAGTTTCTCCGGAGCAATTTTTAGGTTCTTGTATTTCATCATTTGTTAAATTAATCTCAGGATTTTAACTAACTTCATCTTCTAAAACTGGTAAACAAAACGTTACTGAAGAAACTTTTGCATATTCGATGGTATTCAAATTTTGTGAATTGTAACCAGTTGTATTTTACAAAGAGAAATAACAATCTGTTTTGTGATTTTCAGATTTTCTTCAAACCATAAGAGCAGAAAAAGGTTTCGCATTTTTAAGTCCTTTCTCATAGTCAAATATATGCGTTTGACAATTAGAACATACAATCTTTGGAGCACAATCATTATCTAAATTTTCATTTGATATATTAAAACACTTTTCATAAGATTATTTTGTTCTAACATTGATACCTCTACGATTCCTCTTCCTTATGTAACACCCACAGACAGCACAAAAAGTATCTCTACCTTTAAACCCCCTGTCAGACATTATTGTAATTACTAAGGTAAAAATGAAGAAAAACAAATTTTAATGTTCACAAAATTTATCTTAAGAAATAAGTTGCTGTTAGAGAGGCTATTTCAAAACTTGGAAGATGAAATATATTATATTTAGAAATTGAAAGTGGAAATTCGCTATGCGACGTAGCAGCAGTTATGCGGATAATAGAAATACAAATCCGTGCAATATCATTTGAAACAATTAAAAATATTTGGTTATCTATACTCATAGCTTAAACAAAAGGAATCCCGATAATGCAGGCTTACTTAAGCTCGAAAGCTTAATATGTGATGATATCTCATATGGGTATTTTGTCGCTTAACAGAATATCATGTATACGTGCAGGATATAATGTGCAATCTAATCAAACTTTCAGAATTTACTCTTTCTAGATTCATCTACAAGAAGTTTCAAAGCAATTTTTTTACATAATGGAAACGTATACGCTCCTATTCCAGTCGCTCTTTCCGCGGTCATAAAAAAAGAATATGAAAGTTTGAAACTTTGTTCAATAAAATTGAAATACGATGAGCATAACTGGTTCGTTAGCGGAGATCTGAAAATTATAACAATTTTGCTAGGATAACAGAGCAGTTTTACGAAATGCCCTTACTTTTTGTGTGAGTGGGACAGTCGTGCACGTGAACAGCATCACGAAATAAAAGTGTGGACATCTAGAAATAATTTCGAAATCGGCTCTAAAATCATTTTTTTTTTAATTTACTACCTGTCAAAAGAGAATTTCTTCCTCCACTTTACATTAGGTTAGGATTGATTAAAGAATTTGTTAAGGCCATGAAAGCGCAAGAATGTGTTGCTTTTAGATAGCTTTTTGAAAAACTTCCAAAACACTCTGACGCAAAAATTCTTGAAGGCGTATTTGATGGTGCACAAATAAGAGATCTTTTTAAGGATGAACATTTTAAAGAACTTATGACAGATACAGAAAAGGATGCGTGGTAAAGTTTCAGAGAGGAGAGTACATTTTTTTTTATAATAGAAACACTCCACAATACGAAACAGTTGTTGAGAAAATGGTATCCGCTTTCAAAAATATGAACTGCTCAATGAACTTAAAATTACACTTCTTAGATTAACATATTGAATAGTTCCTTGAAATCTGGGTGACTTTATTGGGGAACCGGGTAAAAGAATGCATCAAGACTTGAAAGACGTTGAGAAGAGATGGCAATCAGTATGGGATGAATCCATGTTAGCGGACTACTGCTGAGATTTCATGCGTGAATCCAAAAGCCATCATAATAGAAAAGCCATTCATAGATCTTTCGAAACCAAACGAACACGTACTATGCTAAAAGACAATAGCCACATCAAGGTAACTAATTTAAAAAAATAAAAATTAATAAATTAATAAAAAAAAATGAAATACAAAAAAAGAAAAAAAGAAAAAGGAATACGATTTCGCCACCTCCTTGTTGGTTCTGCCTGGGTTCGGCAAAGTGCAAGTATATTAGTTACAATATCAAAGAATTTACTTTATGTCACAGGCTTTTTGGGTTTGTGGATTTGCGGTTTGTGAGTTTAGAGTTTGTGGGTTTTAGGGTGTGTAGATTTAGGGTGTGTGAGTTTAGAATTTGTATGTTGGGGGGTTGCGGGTTCAGGGTTTGTGGGTTTTAGATTTCTGGATTTGAATACCAAGAGTTTGTAGGTTTAGGATTTGCACGTGTGGGATTTGTAGGTTTCTGAGATTTGTAGGTTTCTGAGATTTGTAGGTTTGTGGAATTTTTGGGTTTGGAATTTAAGGGTTTAAGATTTATGGGTATGTGGGTTTAGGGTTTTTGGATGTGGGAATAGTGGGGCTGGGGTTTAAGGGTTTCGGATTTTTGGGTTTGGAGTTTGTGGATTTTTAGTTTGTAGGTTTGAGGTTTATGCGTTTGTGGTTTATAGGTTTGGAGTTTGTGGGTTTGGGGTTTGTGGGTTGGTAGATTTGGGGTTTTTGAGCTGGGGGTATAAGCTTTGTTGTTTTAAATAAGAATTTGATAGATCTAGACATGTCCGACTTCTTTTATATACGAAAAGATTGAGAAACTCAATTTTTAGTACGTTTTCTGCAATTGCGCAAAAAGCCTGACGTGCAGAAGATAAAAGCTCAACGGATTCGAAATCAGCACCCCAAAATACGCATAGTAGACGTCCGTTTATCCCCCGAATTTTTTTTCAACTTATCGTCCTGTGTTGTTTTAGTTAAATATTTAACTATTTGGTTGTAAATGAACTTTTTTGTAGACAATTTAACTATTTTCAAAAAATGTCTTTTTTCATAAAAACTTAACATTTTAGTAGAAAATTAAACTATTTCATTAAAAATAAATTTTTGTTGTTGAAAATTTAACTATTTTATAGAAAGTTAACGTTATTGTGGTAAAATCATATTTTTGTCATGAAAATCCAACTTTTATGTGAATAATTCGTCTTTTTGGCTTAACAATCCAAGATTTTCTTTCCATGTTTATATTTTGCTGAAAGCTCGCCATTTGTGATAAAATCCATCTTTGTAAATTGATCATTAAGCTAATTACTTAAAAATGCCACTATTTTGTTGACACAAGAGCTTTATCTTTCTTTGCCGTAAACAATTTTTACTCGACCACTGAAATGATTTAAACATTTTCAAGCAATTGAAAAAAAAGAGTTAGAAATTAGTTTTTTCATTTTATTAACTTTGTCGGTTATTATCAAATGTTTGCGCCATTTATGAATTACTATCCTATTCTGAAAGAACTTTCTATTCGTATAAAAGTTTTGTTTTTTAAACAATTTTGTTCTGAAATAAATGTTGGAAATTTATATTTTTCTGTAATAAAGCCTTAATTTGGCATTGTTAAGAGAAAGATTTTTATTGTAAAGATGATTTAATTGGTTACAAAACCCATCAAAGTTTAATAGCGTATTTTGATAGAAATATGATAAAATATCAAAGCAGGGGAAATTTTTTTTACAATGACATAACTGAATATTCAGCATTTCTGATTCGTAATTATTTAATTTGAAGAGTTTTATTATTAAGACGTTTACTATCAAATTAATTCATTTTCAATCGTTAACGGCATGTGACAGTCTGTCACGTAACCAATTATTGCATGCTATCATATTCGCAGCCTTATATTAAAAAAAATAAATATGCTGTGCAAAAATTTTGGAAAATGCTTCAAAACACTAAGGGCGCATTTGCCTAGCCTATTCGAGTTCTTTTTTTGTATAAATAATTGAATCTTAATCATTCGATTTTAGCTAGTACATTAATATCCTGTTCTGGGTTACATTCTCAATAAAAATTTAAAAAAATTGCACTCTCTAAGCAGAATAAAAACTTAAATCTGCCAGACTTATTTTAATCCTTATACATTTTAAAACATTTTACAAAATTGCAACACAATTACATTTTTCAAATTATAAAGCCGCCGAATATAAATCATATCATTGCCTCTATGATACATGCCCTTAATTTTCTAAATTGCTGAATTTCCAGATAAGATATTTTATTTAAAGCATTTTTATTTGAACCTCGCAAGAGTTTAGATTTAAAATTATTTACTGATTTACCAATTTTTTTAATATAACAAGCTAAAATGTAAAATTGGCTCCGATAAAATATTTTCGGTTGAAAATTGAAATAATTGTTGAGCGTCGAATGATTCAATTTAATGTTATTAGTTTTCAAAGCCTCAAATTTATAATTTTTAGTTCGAAGTTTCCAATTTGAACTTAATATTGAATGTTTGAATTTAAAATTGTTCAAATACCAAAATATAAAATTATACTTTATTATTAT
>JAAAKG020137201.1:0-12967 GCA_010014905.2 Druon quercuslanigerum
AGACCAGTAGACAAACAAAATTAACATCTAAAATTAATAATAAAATATTGTTATCTATATTATTATACATTATTATATTGTTATATATTATTATATATTACAAAATATTTTAAATAGTATACCTGTTACACCTACCTATGTTGCAAATCGCGTTCAATTTCGAGAAGCCGTTGTTTTTCGATCAACGAAATTGCATAGTGAAATCCAAGTTATCTAAAGATTCAAAATAATTGAGTTTTTCTTTAAATACTCGTGGTCGTATCTCATATCCAAAATCATCTTCATCATCAGATAAAGATAAAATGTCTTTATAAATTCCATCCATATTTCACACTATCCTGTCACACTAAACTTGAAATTCAACTTTGAGGTTTTGTTGATTCCCTTTAATCGCTGGTTAACTCGCTAACCAGCCAAAAATGACCGGTTAATTTAATCGACGATTAGGCTTCGTTAATCATGGTTTAAAAGTTGGTGGAACGCAATTTTCTGATTAAGCTAAGTTAATCAATGATAAAAATTTAATCACAGTTGGTGGAATCGTCCTCATAAAAGCTGGTAGAGTAAAATGTGCTGATTAAACTAATTCAATCAATGATTAAAATTTAATCACAGTTGGTGGAATCGGCCATTAATGTAACATCTTTTCCATTTGATCAAACAATAATATTAGTTTTGACGGCCGAAACCCACTATATTAATTTGTGATACGCAAACCCTGTTTTCCCTATTTTGAAACGATATTATTCTAAATTCTCATTCATTTTTATTATTTATTCTAACAAAAAGTCTCTCAGCATATTTTGTTGAAAAATCGTTTTTTTGGTAGAAAATTAATCTCTCAGCTTAAAATTTCATCTTTTTTTGTTGAAAATTCAAGTACTTTAGTTAAGTATTCCTCATTTTAATGGAAAGTTAATCTTTTTGGTTAATTATACAACTATTTTGTTAAAAATTTATCTTTTTGGTTTAAAATTAATCAATTTCAGTTAAAAAATAATTGTTATATATAAAAATCCATCACTTTAGATGAATTTATTTTTGTTGAATTTTTTTTAGTTGAAAATTAAATTTCCGTTTTTGGTTAAAAACTGATTTTTTAGTTCAAAATTCAGCTGTGTGGTTGCAAATTTTTTTCAGCATGTGAGTAGAGACCCGGTCCTAAGCCTTGTCAGATAACAGCTGAAAGCATATTTCATACAAATGTTTTTAATAGTACCTTTAGATTGTAAGATTCGATTTCTTGTCGTATAAATGTGACACTACCAAACGCATGATATTAAAGTTGAACGCGTTTAAACGTTTTTTTAGATGTGTTAAGTAAGAAGCACAAAAGATTACATAATTCGGTAATTACCATTCACATTGATCTCGTTATTTTGGTAAAGATGTAAGGATTCAAATAAACCGAATGTATTTTGCAGCGGCTAACTGGAGATATATCCTTGTGAATGATTTTCAACAGATCTTAACGTCCGCTGTGGCTCGGAAAAATGTATTAAACTTATAATTTGGAATGTAACTTAGAACACGGCTTTAGAGCCTCTGATAACATGAAATTAATTAAATTGCAGTACTTTAACACAATCAAAGCTTAAGTGGGCGAGGCCGCCGCACCCTTATATATTTTTAACATCTTTGAAAATTACAGCAAAATTTTTTCACAATTTAAGATTTAAAACTGAAAGTCTCAAAAGTTTTCAAGTGACTTCGTAGAAGTTTAAAAATTATGTAATAGCAGGGAACATATATATTAAGTGGCCTAGTAAATTAATTAACAAAAAAATTGATCAAATATCTCATGAAAACCTGCGTTCTGTATCATTTTCGCAGTGTAGAATAGAGTAATTTAAAACCTTAAATCTTCCAAAGCAATTTTTTTAAAGTAACTTTTAAAATAATAATTTAGAGAAAAAATTATATTTAAAATAAAATAATTTCCAAAACTATACAGCGTATTTCAATGAAAATTGTCAAACTTTTTTAAATGTACATTTTTAAGGCATTTTAAAAACCTGTTTGGTTCGTCTGAGGGATGTCTTCTAGTGTGATCTTGCATAAAAAAATACCACGCTTAAGATCTCTCTGATGATATCTAAGCTTGTCCTCCTTAGGCTTCCCTTTTAGGGCCTTTTCACCATGACTGGACTTCTTTACTAAGTCATTGTAAATATCATTTTTAGACGGAATTCCAGAACCGTAGTTACCTTTAATATTGGAAGCAAATGATATTAAGGACAAGTGGAAAGTTGCTACTATTGTTTTGTTTCTGATGAAAACCAATTTCTTGGGACGTTCCTAGTTTATGTTAACAAACAGTAAATATTGATTTTTGCAAAGAAATAAGGTTAAAAGATACCAGGCTTAGGATGCGACTGGTGATAATGCCTAAGCTTCTCCACGTTAGGCTTCTCTTTCAGGTCCTTTTCGCCATGACTGGAGAACTTCTTTGCGAAGTCATTGTGAATACTATTTTTGGACGAAACTTGTTTTTCGTGCTTACCTGTAATATTGGAAGGAAATTAGATGAAGGACAAGTGAAAAGGTTCTACTCATGTTTTATTTCTGATAAAAAACAAATTCTTAGGATGTGCCTAATTTGTATTAACAAAGAATAAATATTGATTGTTGCGAAAAAATAAGATTAAAACATACCGGGCTTAGGATCCGACTGATGATAATGCTTAAGCTTCTCCATGGCTGGAGGACTTCTTTACGAAGTCATTGTAGATTTTATTTTTAGAGGGAATTCTAAGATCAGGGTTACCTGAAATGCAGCAACGTACGGGCAAAGTATTGATTTCACACTCAGGTATTTATAATTGAATGAAAGGTAAAAAAAATAGACAACCTTAAGAAATTTGTAAAACTTATGTGTAATGCACTTACTGGGTTCTTCTTTATCTGGTGAACTCATTTTTTAGGGCAAAGAGGTTGTTTTGTAGGTACTTATGGATTTGGAATAATGTGACGAATATTTTCATTAGAACTGGAATATTTAGCAACCTGCTTTTTAACGTCTTTCGCTAATTTTTCGTTAGCTGTAAAACAAAAGTATATATCTTTTAACGAGCAGCATTTACTTTCGCAACATACACTTTGTCCCACATGAAACGCTTACGTTAATTGTTTTGTAAATTAAAAAAATGAACCAGAAAAAATGCTTTTCATCCATGGTAGCTAAAATCATAAAAATATAAATTTTAGTTTTTATGATGGTGGCTGATTTAATAAAGTAAAAAATGTATGGTCCATTCTCGGGAACGAAAAGGTAAAAAAATGGTAAAAATGTTAAAGTTTTAAAAATCGTATAAAAATATTACGCTTTTCCACTTATAATAAAAGCATTCAAAATAAATGTTCGCCTTTTCGACCCAATTTAAATTCTACAGAGAAAAAATGTCCCTCTTCCATTTCAGAGAAAAATTGAAATTCAAAATTTTAGCTCTTTCAATTCAATGAAAATGGTAAAAACGCTAAAAAATACCTTTTCCAATTCAAAGAATATATAAAACAAAAATTTCCTCCCTACCACTTATTAAAAATCTAAAAGAAAAAAATATTTTAAATTAAAAACTAAAATTTCTTTAAATGTAATTTAACTGTAATAGCAAAAAATCTTTAAAATATATAATGTCCCTCTGCCTGTGCAGCAAATATCAAACTGGAAATATTATCCTTTTAAATTTCGTTTTTCCGCGTTTCATGTTGAAAATACAAAATTTGCCCGCCTTCAACTCAATCACGAAAGTGAGAAAAAGCAAATTATTCCTTCTTTAATTAAAAATAGTATTCAATATAAAAAGTAGTCTTGTTTAACTCAATAAAAATTCTACAGAGTAAAAATTTCCCTCCTTCAATCCTTGATAAAAATCTTTAAAAATAATAAATGTCCCTTTTCCAATTCAGAGAAAACTTGAAAAAAAATGTCGCCCCTTCCAGCTCAAGAAAAATGTTAAAGGAAAAAATTGCCTCTTCTAATCCAGAAAAACTACGCATAATTTAATTTCTTCCCACTCAATAAAAATTTTAAAAACACAAAAGGCTTTTTGTCCTCTTGTCCTCTTCCCCAACTGCCTTTTAACTAACTTTTTTTATCAAAAATTTTCAAATTGGAACGCTTTTAATTTTGTATGTTTTTAATACTGAATTTTCAATTTAATCAGATTAAGAATGTACTTTAAAAAATAAACATACTAATTTAATAGTAATTAAATATGATAGTGATATGACTAAATTATTATGTATTATATACTTATATATAAAAAATAATAATAAGTGAATTGCATTATATCAAGCTATATGAAATTGGTGATATTCAAAGTGGTTACATAGATTTTTTCCTTCTAAAAATGTGAAGAATTTCCGGTCCACAAATAAATTCACTGGAATTTCCCGGATCACAACATATTACCAATCATTTCCCGTATTTCCAGTCCACTGGCACTCTGTTTAATCTCTTCAGGTTTCGTTATGACCAAAGTCTTATTTAAACAAGAAGCATAGTAGTAGAATTTGATCAAAATAATCTTTGATTTCTAAACATTAATCTGCTTTTAATAGTATGTAAGTAAAAACTGTCTATTACGTAACAGCTTCAAATTGAGACCGTTTTTTAAAGCTTATGTAAAAAAGAAGGGAAAAGGGTTTTTTCATAACGCCTTTATTGAAACTTCGATTTTCTATACCTGTAGAGCTGGTCGAAACACGGTGTTTGCATCCCTAGGGTTGAAACATTTCGTCTTCAAGTTTCGGTACGTGTAGAGTGGGCTGAAACATGGTGTTTGCATCCCTAGGGTTGAAACATTTTGTTTCAATTCTAGGGTATACAGGTAGAAAGGTCGGTAGGTAGGTAGGTAGGTAGGTAAGTAAGGAGGGTCTACAGATACCTGAGCCTGAATTTTCAATAGATTTGCTTACATGAAAAATAGTATGCATTACTAGGAATGCAACACAACGATCGCAAGTTGTTTGAATTCAGCTCTCGCTTCGCTCGGTCAGCAAACTTCCTACTAGTAATCCAGTCGCCACTAACACTTCTACATTTACTAATAGGTCAACGAGATTGCTCTTTTTGAAAAAGCCAAAAAAAAATGCCCCTGATTACGATTATTGTTGGTGGGTTTTCGAAATATTGGTCAATTTTTGTTTAAACAATTTTTTAAAACAATTTCATTATTTATTCACAAAAAAATGTACAAAATCATTTTTAACATGGTTGAGCAAAAATATAACTTTTTTGCGTCTTCATTTTTTTTCGTACGATGAACCGTTTGAAATGTACAGCGTTATAAACAAATAATTTTTTTAAACAAAATTGACATATTCACACAGTGTTATCTTAGAATCTATTTCTCAGAAAATTTTGTAACTTGTACACTGTCTATATTGAGAATAGATCTCTTCATAGGAAAAACAAATCTTCCGGTCGAATAAAAACTTCTCTCCTTAAATTGCTTTTAAGAAGTTGCTATTAATTTATTCATAAACAATAATTCAGATTAACCAGTGTCATAATATTTCTTCAAATTGTTGCGAAAGCTTTATTTAGCATTATTAACATAAATCATTGTTTATAATTTCTGTTGATAAATTGTTTATAACAATTGATATAAATAATAAACCTCAATAACTAGAATTTACTTACATTTTTTGTATTAATCCTTGACACATGATTAAACTTTTTACTCATGGGATATTTTTTCGTATGACCGGTCATTATTTATTTATGGCCTTATAAACAATGTATTTTTCATAACCTTACCCTCCCCCAAAAGCCACAATTTTTAATTTATTAGCGATTACCTTTTTTTATATCCATAATTTTACCATAAACAATGTAATCATCTTGAGTAGTATATTGGATACCCGAGTCTTATTGTTTATAAAGCCATTAATAAATAATGGCTCGTCGTAAAGAAAATATGACTAGTGTGAAGTTTTATTTTGTACCATAGATTAATAACGACACTAAGAAAAAAATACATTTTCTTAATTGAGAATTTTTGTTAATACCAATAGTTATGAACAATAAGGCACAAGTACCAAAAATGCTACTCAAGATAATTATATTGTTTATGGGAAAATCAAGGATATAAAAAAGGTAATAGCTAATAACTTGAAAATAGTAGCTTTTAGGGGAGGGTGTGTTTATAAAAAATACATTGTTTATAAGGCCATAAATAAATAATAGATGGTCGTACAAAAATGTCACGAGAGTGAAAAAGTGTAATCAAGTGTCAAGGATTAATAAAAGTAAAATTAAGTCAATTCTGTTAATTAAGGGTCATTATTTATATCAATT
Source organism: Druon quercuslanigerum (assembly GCA_010014905.2). Classification (NCBI taxonomy): domain Eukaryota; kingdom Metazoa; phylum Arthropoda; class Insecta; order Hymenoptera; family Cynipidae; genus Druon; species Druon quercuslanigerum. The sequence continues at coordinate 6,305 of JAAAKG020137201.1, forward strand.
GTTACACAAAATTTAGCAAAAGAAATTATGAGCAACAAATTATGTTAATAATGCTAGATAAGGCTTTCGCAACAATTTAAAACAATATTATGACACGGGTTGATCTGGATGATTGTTTATCAATACATAAATAGTCTAAACGGTTTCCTCTTAACACTATGCAAATATGCCAATTTTGTTTAAAATATCCTTTGTTTATAACGCTGCACATTGCAAATGGTTCATCGTACGAAAAAAGTGCAGGATGCAAAAAAAATTATGGAATCATTGTTCCTTTGGAGCAATAAAAATAAGCTGAACATAGAATCAACTCTAGAAGTTGAAAATTCAAAAGAAGATTTTTATCTGTTGAAAAATAATTGCGGAAATTAAGCTAAAAATTGTAAAGTTGAAAATGGGTAAAGCTCTAAATTAAGTAATTAAAAATGAACTATGAACTTAAAATTTTGAATATGAGTACTTCATAATTTAACAATATTGTAAATGCGAATCATAAATCTAAACGATTTTAGAATTATTTTTTAAAACTAAATGGTCTCAAATTTGAAAATATTGAAGCTTTAAAAGATTTAAGTTATTAGTATTTCTAATATTTTTTATTATTTTTAAAAAATTTACAATTCTCTCTTATATTATCCAATTTTTGAAACACCTCCAACTTTAATCCATCAAAATGTGTAGCTTTACCATATTTGTCGCTGAAATGTTGAAATGGGCAAAATTAAGTTATTAGTAAACTGCAAGTACATGTCAGACTTACTTTAAAGTGTATGGGAATACATAAGTGGTTGGATGTAATAATTGTCTCGCAGAGGGATAACAACAGTTTTCTGTTAAATTTTATCAACTGGAAACAATTTTGTACTGGAAAATCCTGATGATACGTACAAACCCATTTCTTTAGAATTACCAGGATAATTTGGAAATCCAGTAAGGCCCGTGAATTCCTTTTCAATTAGTACTGCCGTTCCCTTCATATGGGCTATGTATTCAGACTTACTTTAAAGTGTATGGGAATACATAAGTGGTTGGATGTAATAATTGTCTCGCAGAGGGATAACAACAGTTTTCTGTTAAATTTTATCAACTGGAAACAATTTTGTACTGGAAAATCCTGATGATACGTACAAACCCATTTCTTTAGAATTACCAGGATAATTTGGAAATCCAGTAAGGCCCGTGAATTCCTTTCCAATTAGTACTGCCGTTCCCTTCATATGGGCTATGTATTCAATTTGAACGATACTGTCATTTTGCATAAACCAATAGTTGTCAGGCTGTGCAGCTTTAAGCGTAAAATTCCTGAATTTTAATTCTGCGTGTGCATCATGGAAATTAAAAGGTAAATTCACTTGAACTAGTTTCCTAAGTTGAGATAATTTTTGTGGCTTGATATTCACCTTCACTTGATGTGTACTGTGAGATGTTTCGACAAGTCTGCGAAATAATTGTAAGGAATTAAAATGTACAATTCATTCCTAAAACAAAACTTCGCGGAGAACGATAGGACCCAAGTATAAAAGAAATAAACAAAACTCAACAGCTTTCCACCGATCGAATTCATCGAGACCTCTCGTTTTTCGAACAAATTAACCTGGTATCCATGACTTTAAGGAAAGTAACATTTCAGATATGTATGTTATTTGTTTCGCAGTTAATCTTTCTATGTTTCTATCACCTGCAATTAGCAATTTCAAAATTTTCTTCCACACTCCTAGATCTCGTAGATGCATTGGATCTAATGGAAACTGTGTTACCATCTTCAGATCAAATAGTTCGAAAGAAGAATGTGCAATGTGCTGTTCCTGATTTAACCGCAAACGAAAGGACGTGTCACTCCTTGATGAACTACTTGTGCTAAGGAAACACATTCTATGACCAATGTAGTCACCCTCATCAATGCAGCGGGGGTAACCAAAATAGCCGTTGTGTGACTTTGTACAAATCACCATACTTACTTCGTGCAGGACTGTCACAAATTACTAAATTAATAGAAACTGTATAGAGTTTCTCATTATAAACATATCCACTTTGTTTCATATTTTCGCATTCTGTAATAAAAGGATTTCAAAATTCAGCAAGAGAACTGGGCTTTCGTATCCGTGATACGCACCGGTGACGAATACAACAGTAAAAACTAGTCCAGAAATTTTACCTAATATAGTCCACAACTGACTTTTTGAACTTTTACAAAGAGGCAAGCCATCGATATGTATATCTATTAAAATTTCTGATGGTACAACATTCTGTGTCATTTTTTTTAAATAAATAAATGTAAATAGGAACCTGATCCGCAAGAAGTTATGTTCGACGATTTTCTTGGTATCCCTAATAAAGTTCTTGAATCTTTCGGTAAATCAAGATGTTTTTTACTGCAAAAGATAGCAAGGATCTCATTCACTGATTTTTTATTTTGATAATTGTGTAAAGCCCATGTTGCGAACTTTTCTCACAAAGTTAATTCTGGCAATACTTTTTCGTCATCCTCATCATTTGAGTAAGTGTTTAATTTTTCCCAAAAATCCGTCGCTTCTTGTCCTTCAATAAGTTGCTGAATATCTTCGACGAACGATTCTTGAGCAATATTAACTTCAACTTGATCCTCTTTATCAATATGCACTTTTCTGTAATCTTTCTCTTCCGGGCTTACTTTTACAATTTCATCGTCATTATTTTAAATTACAGGTTTGCTTGAAACCTTGAAAGATTGGTGATCTCGCAAACGTTCATCTCTAAAGCGTCGATTTTATGTCTTTGTGACAAATCTCTATAAAGCTTACGGTACATACATTGATATTGCAGAGGATCGTACTGAAAGCGATAAATAAATTCCTAAATCGAAAGTTATGTCGCGCGAGAGGTGCAAGAAGAACGTATACAACAAGAGTGTCAAATAAATTTTTCTTATATTATTTTCGGGAAAAAAATTCCATCATTCCCTGGTCATCAAAATTTATCCCCCTTCATTACAAAAATTGCTTCTCATTAAGGACATAACAAAAGTAATATGTGTAAAACATTTGTTGCAAATAATAAAACGAATACTTTCTTACCGCGCGATTATTTTCTTCATTTTTGGTTTCCATTGCCAAAATAAAATCCAATTAAATAAACAATAATTTCCAGGCCGCTCTGTCGTGAAATCCAACGGCTGAAGTCAAGAAAGGTTTCCGTGAATTGTTTTCAGTTCCATATGTTAGTGTCAGCTTCAACTATAAGAGCTGTCGAAAAATGTTTTGACTGTAAGGTGTATATTTAAATTTTGTTATGCAAGAGCAATTTTTCTTTTTTTTTTTCGGGCGGCACTTACCCCACTGGAAAAAATTTGTTTTATGGCCAGGTGAATTAAGACGATTTTCAACTCGAAAAAAGTGTATAATGGCTATCATATTGAAGATTTTAAGATTTTTAAAGAATAGGGGTGGTTTTATATATCTTTTCCGTTAGCTGTTACCCCACTGAAAAAACGTGTTGTATCACAACGTAAATTAAGTCTATTTTTAAGTAGAAAAAAAGTGTATAATGCCAACATTTTGACGATTTTCTGGTTTTAAAAGACAACGGGAGGTTTACCAATCTTTTCCGGTGGCACTTACTCCACTAAAAAATCTTGTTCTATGGCAAGGTCCATCAATACTATTTAACTCTAAAAAAGTGTATAAAGGCCGCCATTTTGACGCTCTTCTGAATTTGAAAGATTAGGGGTGGTTATAAATATCTTTTACGGCGGTACTTACCCCGATAGAAAAAACTGTTTGACCAGAAGGTAAACTATTACTACTTTTACTCGAAAAAGAGTGGATAACGGCGATCATTTAGACGATTTTATGATTTTTAAAGAGTATGGTTGGTTTTAAAACTCTTTTCTGGCGGCACTTACCCTGCTGAAAAAACTTGTTTTATCACAGGGTAAATTAATACTAATTTCAAGTAGAAAACAGTGTATAAAGGCTGTCATTTTTACGATTGTCTGATTTTGAAAGAATATGGGTGGTTTTAAAACTCTTTTCCGGCGACACTTACCCCGCTGAAAAAACTTGTCTGATCATAAGGTAAATTACCTCTATTTTTAAGTACATAAAAGTGTATACAGGCAGCATTTTGACGATTTTCTGCTTTTGAAAGACTAGGTGTGGTTTTTAAATAGCTTTTCCGTTGGCTCTGACCCCACTGATAAAACGTGTTCTATGGCAAGGTAAATCAATACTATTTAACTCGAAAACAGTGTATAAAAGCCGTCATTTTGAAGCTCTTCTGATTTTAAAAGATAAGGGCTGGTTTAAATATCTTTTCCGGAAGTACGTACCTCACTGAAAAAACTGGTTTAAACAAAAGGTAAACTAGTACTATTTTTAACTGAAAAAGAGTGGAAAACGGCGATCATTTTGACGATTTTCTGTTTTTTAAAGACTTGGGGTGGTTTTAAATATCTTTTCCGACGGAAATGTACCTCAGTGAAAAAACTGGTTTTCACAAAAGGAAAACAACTGGAAAAAAGTTGATAACGGCGGTCACTTTGACGATTATATGATTTTGAAAGACTAGGAGTGGTTTTAAATAGCTTTTCTGAGGGTACGTGTCCCAATGAAAAAACTGGTTTGAACAAAAAGTAAAGTAGCATTACTTTTAACTAAAAAAACGTGGATAACGGCGGTCATTTTGACGATTTTCTGATTTTGAAAGACTAGGGTTGGTTTTAAATAGCTTTTCTGGTAGCTATTACCCCACTGAAAAAACGTGTTTTATGGCAAGGTAAATCAATACTATTTACCTCGAAAACAGTGTATAAAGGCCTTCATTTTGAAGCTTTTCTGATTTTGAAAGATAAGGGGTGGTTTTAAATATCTTTTCCGAGGGCACGTATCCCACTGAAAAAACTGGCTTTAACAAAAGGTAAAAAAACTTGTACTATTTTTAACTGGAAAAAAGTGCATATCAGCGGTCATTTTGACGATTTTCTGATTTTGAAAAACTAGAGGTGGTTTTAAATAGCTTTTCCGGTGGCTCTTACTCCACTGAAAAAACGTGTTCTATGGCAAGGTAAATCAATACTATTTAACTCGAAAAAAGTGTATATAACAGGGTAAATCAAGCTTATTTTTAACTAGAAAAAGGGTAAAGTGACAAAACTTTTCTGTTTTATGGTCATGTATTTTTTTAAACATCTTAGTGAAAAATAAAGCTTGATGGCAATGAGCCCCCCTCCCCATTTCATTCCAAATCCGAAAAAAGGAATTCTATAATTTTTTTCTGCTTCAAATTTTGATTTTAGCAGGTGCCAGTTTTCACTTAAAGTTTCCCATGTAAAATTGTTTCTAGGGTTTGGGAAAATGTGACGGGAATATATAGAAGCTTCTAGAGAATTATCCAACGAAGAATTTCACATATCAAACATATGGGTTTAAAACCTCTAACACACCCACACTAGTCCCTCGAAAACACCCTTAAAACCCAAAATTGTCAATTCTTCATGAAATCGGCCTTTTGAGCACTGTATTCTCGTCTTTTTTCTCTTAGCATTATTTATATTGGTAAAGTTTTTTTTATCATTACTGCTTAATTAATTTTTCATTATTTAATCAAATAAGTTTCGTTAAATTTTTTTTCTCGAAAATTCGTTTTTTCCCAAACAAAATAATACTAAAGGTCAAGTGAAATAATTATTGACATTAATTAACGAATGTTTAATTATTTGAGAAAATGGAATTTGTTAAAATAATTATTATTGTAAAAATTATTACAATTTTTTTAGTAGATTGCTTACAAAAATTTGGTAATTATTTTGTGATTGTTTAAGCTAATTCTATTTGTCGAAATATTTTTTTTTAGAATTTTTTTGAATAGAAATTATTACTGTGGGTCTTTGGGGAAAATTTATTTTTCAAACAAATTAAACCTTGTTGAAAGTAAATAATAATTTATTGTTCATACCACTGGAAAATATTTTAAAATAAATTCATGTCATTATCAATAATAAAATGCCAGTCCGATAAATTAAAGAAACCCTTTTTTAAACAAGTCGAATTTGTTTAAATAATTAAAAATTAATTACTCAACATTGATCAGTATACCACAGTTGATACACATTTCTCTAAAGAAATAGTAATAATCTGCAATTACAAAACGAATGTTTAAAACAAGAATTATTCAAACAAATTCCAGTTCTTTAAATAATAAAAAATTATTCGTGAAAAAAAATTTGAACAAATTCGATTTGTTTAAGTAATTGAAAATGAAGAAACCAATGTTGATAAATATTTCATTAAACCAATACAAATAATTACAAGTAAAAAAAGACGACAATACCGTGCTCAAGATGACGATTTCATGAATAGAGTTGGAATTTTGGTTTTAAGTTTAGTTTTCACGGTCTCGTGGGGGTTCGTTAGGGGTGTCAAATCCGTATTTGTGATAAATAAAATTCTTCGTTGGATAATTCTCTGCAGGCCTCTACACTTTCCTGTAACATTTTTCCAACCCTTTAAAACAGTAATCCAAAAACTCAAAACAGAGATTTTTCTCATCCATTTTATATAAGAAACTTCAAGTCAAAACCGGCAACTGTTAAAATAAAAAATTAAGGAATTTCCTTTTTCGGATTTGGAATGAAAAGGGAGGGGGGCTAGTTATCCCTTAGAAAAGCAGTGATTTTGAACAAACCTA
>JAAAKG020137202.1:0-12967 GCA_010014905.2 Druon quercuslanigerum
AATATAGAAATCACAAGATACATACCGTGTTACCAAAGAGGGATAAGACCTCAGAGAATACCGATGCTTGATCGTTGAAAATGTAATCGCCGATATTACCATTAAAGAATAACCATAATTATAATCGATACGAGTTCTGAAAAAATTTCAAAAATAATTTAAAATTTGAAAACATATTAAACAAGTTCTAGATTTCTCAATATTTTGAAATAAAATTTTAAAGCTTTTCAATGATACTTAAACTATTTAAAATGAAAATAATTTAACTTCTAATTTAAGAACTTTTAAGTTGAAACAATTAAAATGTTTAAGTTCTTAATTTTTCTAGCCTAAAATAACTTAATGTTCTTAAACTAACTTAATGTAAATTTTTGAACTGTATATTTCATTTAAAACTGATAAATTAAAAAGTGTTAGTACCTCACAGTTTATGCGTGTAAATTATTGCACATTTAAATACAATATTTTTGAATTGAAAAACATTACAACTTCAATGTTAAATGTTTAAAATTGAAGAGTTCCTTTTTGAATGCTTTACTTTGTTCTTTATTTTTTACTACTTTAAATGGAAAAATGTTCAGAATAGAGTTCGATTTTTAAAATTTTTTTGACCGGGAAAAATGATTGCGAACTGGGGAAAACCCGGGATTTTTTTTCATCGATTTCCTAATTGTTTCAGAGCTCGGGCAGTCAGCTTACCACTTCTTCAAAAGGAAGTGGAATTTACTAATTCTCCTCCTAAATCAGTATTTGCGGCCATACCTGTAGAGTTAATAAATATATGAAATTCCGCAATTATCCTTTTATCTTTTCCAAACATCTTTTGGATACAAGAAATAATAATTGGTAAGTAAAGTATATAATGTACATGACAATGGAGCTAAAATGTAATTTTTATTATCTTTTTTAAAATTTACGGAACCAGATCCCAATATTGACAATTAATTTTACTTATTTTATTTGTTCACGAAAATAGAATTATTTTCTTGTCTGGAATTATTATTATTGCTGCCTTTTTTGTCTTGATAATTTTGTACAATAATAATATACTTCTCAGTCGTTGACATATTAATGTTTCACTTAAAATTTATTTAGATATAAGGTCACAGAATGTATTTCGTCACCCTTCACACCAGCACAATTTTCAAATGAAAGTGGAGTTGATGAGCCAGACGAGAACAGGGACTACATAAATGGGAACTCTATCCGCGACAAAGAAAAGGGACTTGAAGACAAAAGGACCATTGGAACTCATGATTCACCCAACCTGAATCCATCTCTGCAGAAAATATTTGAAAGTTTAAAGTAAGGGCTTAGAAATTTCGAGAGAATGATAGTAAATGCGAAACATTAGCGAATTATATTTTTGTAAATTATTGTATGTATAGCAATTTAGAGAGGCAAAATGAGGTGGAAATTCGTCAGAATGAAGAAATATTGCAGTTATTATCGCAATTGAACCTAGGCAAGGAAAAATGATCAAATTCTCTATATGAACCTCTAAAAAGTATTCCTCTAACTACGGGCAAAGAGATTCAAGAATTAGATAGTCATGAGAACTGGCCCTAAAAAATTTTCTTCTACTTTTTCTGCGTCCAACTGATGCCACTCAAAATGGGATATAAAGTTGAAACATTAGTGAGCTAAAATAGGAAGCACTAAGAATTGTTGATCTGGTCCTTAATGTTAGATGGCTTTCATTATATTTTTTATTTCTTTATTTAATGTTTCAATATGATCACCTGCTGGGATTAGGGAGATGTAAGCTTAAAGAATGTCTCAGTTGTTCCTTAAAAGAGGTTATGAAGGATGAGTTGGTCTTGAAATTTACTTGGCACAAAACGAAGAAAAGCGCAAAGTTTGGAGACACAAAAGTCTAATTTTTTATCGTGAGTATTTTTAATTGCTTCAAACTGTAATTCACTCTTAAAAATGTTAATATCATCTTAGTAAACGGTCTTTTTTTATATTTTTAGGGGCAGCAGACAAGTGTCTATTATTCCCTGGTACTGAGAATAAGAAGATCTTTCAGCAAACAATGCTTGAAGTGTGGAAAAGAATTAAACAGAGGTATAAACAGAAAATAAGGAATCGCGAAGTACAGGCGAGGCCAGATCTGCAAGTCGAAGAAATTGATTTCAGAATCAGGGAGTTGCAACACCAGCTAACTTCTGCAGCTTCTTATAGCGATAGCGATTGCGATGGTGATATATCAGAAAGCGAAGACGACGAAAAATTTTGAATGAAACAGCATCACCTATACAACCTCTTGTAGTACATGATGGTGCACGAAAATAACAAAGTTGTGCGAAGCTTAGTTTGGGCACAAAAAAAGATGAAAAGACGGGCCTAATCAACTAACGAGGAGCGAGCCTTAGCGACCAATTGTACGTGTCTCATGTGTCACGTAAAAGTGGCCACTAAAGCTCGCTCCTCATGCGATGATTTAAGGTTTCAATTTATTTTTTGGAAAAAAGGAAGCTTGTACTTGCTTTGTTATAAGAATCCATGCAGTTAATGGAAAATGAAAACCCCAATACTAACCTCACCACGCACTACACAGTTTTCATATACATATACCTTCTTTCATTCCACTTGTTCAACGATTTCGGTTTCGTAAAACTTAAAAACTTCTACGATTTTATAAGCTTTAAATAGTTTGCTAGATAATAACTATGAGTTATTAATTTTTATAACCTATACTTGAAAAATAGGATTTGAATAGACAAACAAGGGAACAAGGGATGGATACAATGCTCAGAAACTACAGGAGTTCACAGAAAGTGGAAGTTAGTGGAGAGCGCTATAGACTCTTGGTTTGGTTCAACCAAAGTGTGAAGAATTGTTACTAGTGTGCTTAGTTAATGACAGCAATGCTTATTTTCTTACAATGTGTGGTAAACTTTCGTATAATATGACAACCAAGTAACTCTCGGATCTTTTTGAGTTTGGCTTTGATGAGTCCCATTTTCACTTCGGTGACATTTTGCCTCTCTCCCTTGTTATTAGTCTATGCAATATAAAAATGAAAGCAACAATACATGATGGCTAATTCATCAGTTTTATTACTGTGCCTCTTCCAGCATTTTTTCCACATATACTTGTCCTTTTCAATTTATTCCTTCAGACTTCGGTCTTTCCTCAAGTCTCAAGTTCTCATCAGGCCTATAAAGATAGTCAAAGCACGAAAAAGTCCTAATAATAACAGATCTGTAGCTATATTATGATGTATGTTTTAAGCATTAGAGATAATAGTCTATATACAAGAAATTCACTATATTGAATCAAGAATATACTGGAGCTTTATAAATCAGGTTGCAGGCGGGGTTTTCAGCACGCACACTTTGCTTGTTTTCAGATGATATTTGGCGGGCATTAATGATTGAATGGTTACCATTATAGTACTTTTTGACTTCCGTAAGGCTTTTGATATGGTTCTCCGTACAGTTTTACTTCAACAATTGAAGGACCTGTGTTTCTCGGCTGCAATTTTGAAATGGCTGGCATCGTATCTCTGTGTTTAGAGACAACCTATGATAGAATTGAGTAAGGCAAAAAGGTGAAACACTAGTGAAATTTAATAAGATGGTGATTTCATGGAGCAGAAAACAAATTTGGGATCATGATTACAAAATGCCATAAGTTGACTCAAATTGTCACATCGCGATCAAAAGGCGAGAATAGTATTGAAATTTGAGGAAGGGAGATAGAGAGACCATTGTTGCTGATTATGTTTACCTTTTTATTCCAGAACTGGCAAGAGAAATTAGTCAAGGTTATCGCTTGCATCTCTATACTCGGGAAACAATAGCAAGATTCTCTCGCATAGTTAGTTTGGGTCCATACAGATATCCATACAGATATCCAATACACTCATGAGTTCTTTTTCACAAACGTAAACGGCTGACTTTATCCGGAAAATGACTCATACGGCGCCCAAAATTTTCAGCTGAAGGGACTTCGTTAACAACTTAATACTATGTTAACTACTTCACGGTGATTTAAAAGTAACGCGGCTTATTCAGAGCAGTTCTTCAATTAGGAATATTTTGCAATGATGTAGAAATGATGACTTAGTCAAAGCGGTTCGTAATTCGAAACTCAAGTAGACAGCATAAACGCTTGGAACGTAAAGACGATTAACAGTGGTAACTCTAGTTCTTCATTCCTGTGCTTAAGCTAAGATTGTAATGAGCACATACGTTGCCAATAGATTGCGTGTGGTTGGTTAACTAGTTCATTCTTGAGGATTCTTCGAAGAGGCTGCCTCTTTGAACGTGATCCGTTTGGGGTTTTTCTTCTTTTGTGGCGTGCTCTTCCATTCCGCAGCTCTGTGGACCTCTAGCCGACTCACGTCCTATCGGACTCTCACGTCTCGCTGCTATATGTCCAAAGCTTTAGAAATGGTAGCATCGTTGTACCTCCGTCTTCTAGCGTACTCGACAAGACACTCATCCTACTTTCAGGTGTCCTGTACGTAACAGCCTTACCGCTAGATCTTCCTTCATCTTAACAAATGCCTTGAAATTCCCTTTGAACGCTTTCTTTCTCAAGCTCACCCTTATTTTTCCCCTCCTAGATACACCCATGTGTCTTCTCACGGCACCTTCAACTTCCTCCGCCTCGAAAGTGGAGTCAAGGTCCAAAACCTTGAGCTCTGTGCGAAGGACGAGTTCACGCGCTACCCGCAACACTGACCGTTTCTTTGATGGCAGTGGAAAGTTTGGCCCTGTTTCGAATTATTCACGCTAGTGAGTATTGAGTTAGAAGGCTTCCGTTTCCGGAATGGAAGTGTTAGGTAGTGGTAATTACATAGTGCTAATTGTAGTGACTTTGCAATGAATTTGAGGTCAGTTGATGGGAAGAGTATGTGAGAGGGTTTTGTGAGTGAGGGTTTGTATGTTGGAAAGAATTAAAGTGAAAAGTTGTGTAATATTTTGGGAGATTAAAACTTTTTTGTGTAGGTTGAGAGGTTGGTTTGTTTAGCTTGGGAGCAGGGTGGGGCGACAGGTGCAACCGAGTAAAGTGTAAAGGGAGGGTTATGGAGAGATTAGCACAGGAGGGAGGCAAGGAAGAAATCACGGTAGCAGGGTGAGGTAGCGCTGGAGCGATAGTAGCTAAACAGTACGCAGGTTACGTTTTGAATGGATTTAGGCGACGAAGTATTCTGCAAACAGAAAAGTGACAAGACAAGGGCTCAATATAGGAAAACGGTAGAGAGGGAGAGATTGAGGGCAGATAGTTTTGGTTTAATCGAATCGTTTATAAATAGGAAGAGGGATAGGGCCAAAAGAGGAAGTAACAAAGAACAGAAAGAAATAGGGTCCACCCTGAAAACACCGAAAATGAGCAGAACACCATCGGGAGAAGATCAAAATAGATAGCGGGAGGAGGACGAAGGAAAGACGAGGACAACGTTGAACATAGAGGGACGGTAGACATTGAAAAGTTAAAGTTAGAGCAAATGCGTTAAATGATGATAAAGATAATATAGAAAAACGAAAAAAGGTAGGAATGAAGAGGAGAGGAAATAAGAAGGGAAATTGTAAACGAAATGGCAAAACTTAGAAAAAAGATGCGAACAGATATCAAAGTGGGAGAGGAGAATGTGGACGAGGAGATGGAAAAAAGAGATAGGAGGTATAAAAATATAATTAGAGTGCACAAGAAAAAAAGAAGTTAGTAATGAAGGAAATAGAGGTGGATGGCATGAAGATTGTAAAGAGAAAAAGAAGGAGTTTTGTGATCAAAAGAAAGAGGAAGAGAATAAAAGTTTTGAGGAAGAGGCGCAGAAGGCTAGGATGGAAGAAGAGGTATAGAAGGTAGTAAATAGAGAAAGAAAAGAAGAAAAAGAGTAAAGTAAGGTATTGAAATGGTAGAATAGAAAAAATATTTTTCGGATTTGCTAGAAAAAGGAGGGAAAAGTGAGGGAGGAAAACATGGTAGAGAAAGAGATGAGAAAGAGGGCATAACAAGGGAAGAAATATTTAAGGTGTTAGGAATAATGAAAGGATGGAAAGGCACCTTGTATAGATGAGATTCCAAATGAAGTATGGAGATATGCAGGACGAAACTGAAGGAATCGGCATGGATAATGTGTAATAAGGTATGGAGAGATGAAGGATGGCCAAAGTTATGGAAAGAAGGTGTAGTGTTACCCATAGTGAAGAAAGGCAAAGGGGAGGAGGTTAAAGATCATAGGGGTGTGAGGCTGATGCCAACACTGTTTATATAACTGTTTCGCCAGAGAGATTAAGGAAGGAAGTTGTGAAAAAGGGATAGAGCCACCGAATCAGACATGGTTTATAAAAGGAATGGGAGTAATGGGCAACATATATGTTCTGAATTATTTGATAAAAAAAAGGATTAAAAGGGAGCAAGGAGCGTTTGACTCCCTGGACAGAGTTGAGATAGAAAAATTTATGGTGAAAAAGGGGATACGAAAGGACTTAATAAAAAGAGTATCGGAAATTTTCAGAGATAAAAAGCAGGGTATAGGTAAGAGAGCAAGTAGATGATAGTTTCTGGTTAGTGAGAGGAGTCAGGCATGGTTGTCCTCTGAGCCCACATTTATTTAATATAGTGATCTCAGACTTAGAAGAAGAAATGAAAAGAAAGGGACGGGGAGGAGTTAGGAGAAAGCGGAAAAGATACGCTGGCATACGCGGACGATATAGTGTTGATGGCAGAGGATGAAGAAGAGATGGCGGGCCTAATTATTGGATTAGAGAAATACTTAATAGTCAACTTCGACGTAAGCAATGGACTCTTACGACTCTATGGAGGGGAGCCAGCGTGAATAGACAAACGGGAAGATCCCGTTCTCCAAGAAATTCAGATGGATTGTGAAATACAAGCCAATAATGGTCTAGCTACCGGATTGGGCGAACCAGGGGAGGCCTTCCGAACATTCCTGAGAGGGTTACATTTAAATATGAGCATGATAGGTGAGTTTACACAGATCTTCAAACTTGGGAACCAAGGAGGCAAGTTGGCAAGGTATGAAAATGGGGGGGGGGGGTAATGGCACCGAATAATCAGGTGGTAACACTAGTTGGGTGGAACGCGAGAAGTCCAATAGTTGATGACTCTGGTTGCGTGAATGTAAATACTAGGCCACGTGGAACTATGACTAGGGTCAGTGCGGCAGACGAACGACTAGACACATTGCCACATTTTACTTATTTTGTTTCATGGGGGGAGGGGGTACTCAAACAGTAACAAGAGGCAACCATGAAGACAGAGAGCCTTGGGTGGGCGCAGGGCCTGCTGATATAACAGACATGGCAACCAGGCCTCACTAGTATAACAGAAATCGGGATATTCCACCGAATATTAGAGGGAGAGGCCGAACGGGAGCATTTCGGGAAAATGAAGAGCAGATGGGAAAATTATGATAGACACGGACCCCAGAATTTTTCGGAGCCAAAGGAGTCTGGAGAGCGAGAACCTCCAATACGATTTAAGAACGTGAGTTTTGATCCTTCGTAAGAAACGATGAACCGTTACATCTCAACGACAGAGCAATACCAAGATGGGCCGTATCGGGGGCCGTGGCGACAAAACCAAGGATAGAGTCGCGTGTCACAGGATAGGCTTTCCTCACGGACAAAGATTTGTTGGTCGTGATGCCCTTTCTGCTAAAGGATATTGCTTCTTCTTCTTACGCAGAAAAATTTAAGAGTATCCGGTATCAGGTTCCTAACTTGCAAGTACAAGCTTCATTAGTTCTCGGCAAGGCGAGTGGTGGTTCTGGAGGCGAATCCTGCTCCCATAGATACTCCGTCGACTTCAGTGAAAAAGATTCCGGTAACCCACGCAGTAAAAACCAAAGAACCCATTATTGTTAATACAAGAACGAGGGCGAGGGAAAATCAGTACCACTGGCAGGAGAGTCAGGTCTTACTAGCCATGTTAAAATCTTACGATCCACTGGAAGTATCACCATATGAAGGTCTTTCGTTACTGCTGCGATTGGATTTCATCAAGAGAAAACTTTTCCAGTAGGTTTGATCGAAATAAACTTGGGTTCTATCTTTAAGGGGCTGTTTTACCCCCTTAAAGAATTTTTCCGTAGATAAAAAAAAACTTTTCGCTTCGTTTTTCGAGTTCTACAACATATAACAAGGAGAATCAAATCAGCGAGGTACCTTCTTAGTGAGTGGGTGCCGGAGTGACTATAAAACCAAAGAAATGTGAATTCGGTAGACTGGCCGTTGGTTAGCTCAGATTCCTTGCGAATGCATTGGGTTTACTGGTCGATTCGAACTGCTGAGAGCGAACGTCCCATGGGAGTGGCGAACCGAGCAGAAAAACGCATTTGCTAAGAAAAAGGAACAAATTGCGATAGGACCGACCTGGACGTTCATTCTATTCATTCGCCAACAAGTAGCTTACTTAGCGCTTATTTTGATTATTATGAGGTTTTAACTATAGACCATGCTAGAGTGCAATACTAGGGAGGCTTGCGGCTGAGCGGAAAGATGATTACGTCGGGGATAAATAAAGCCGGAAGGCTTTAGAAATAAACTCACGTAACTGTAAGATAAACTTTCCTTGATATTCCCGTAGTTAACCCTAACCTCGAAACGTCAAGCGGACAAAATTATCTAAGTTAACGTCAAGCCGAGGCCCGAGTCTAGGATTATAAGTAGGTTGATCTGGCACAATAGGCTTTATAGCTTGAGCGCCAGGGGAGCTCCGTAGGGGCTACCCGCCCATCATATAACTAATTAGTTTGATGTAATTATGCGCTGAGAGTTCAGAGAGCAACCCAACATAGTTTGTTTATAAAATAAAAATTGGCAACAAACCTGTAATATTGTCAGTCAGTGTCTTGATACAAGGTGCGGGGGAAAGACGCGAGACAAGTCAACGAGGAAGAAAGCGTACGCACATTTCCAATCCAATTTGTCGATCGGAAACAAAAGAAAAACTATAGAGGGAACTCGATATACTACGAACTGACGTTTGATTGACATTCTTGTGTTGGTGATTGAGGTAGAAGAGTTAACTTTTTTCTTTTTCTGAACCTAGACTCGCCCATCCCGTTATAATCCGTTATACCCTCTAGGGCAGTCCTCGTATCCTAATCTATAAAAGGAATAGGTTTCAAAGAGTTCGAATTCTTAGCTATATGATTATGCCAAAATGATATTTTGACTTTCTCTTATTAGAGGTATTCTCGTTTTAGCATTCCATCTGTAATCAAGGAAAAATCTGGCGACACAGCGGGAAAAATTATTTTAGTATTTCCTAAACTCAATTTAACTGTACCTAAGGTAGAAAATATTTTTTGCGTTACTCTCGTTATCTCTGTAGACCGAGCACCGTTATTAGTAATTCTTCGTTCAAAGAGTTTACCTTTATTATATTAGTATCGGCTCCCGTGTTAACTAAAAATGAAGTTTTTGTTTGATTGAAGTGAGGGGATGAAAATTCTACGTCTAGGTTTATTAAATTAAATTTTGTATCGAAATTTAGTTGTGTTTCATTATGAATTTTACGGTTATATCTAGAAACTATTTCTCCATGTTCGTCGTATCGTCTGTTCAGTGAGCGGAGTATTCGTTTAAATGGTCTGTATTTGTTTGGGAAAGGGAATTGAGTGATTATTCTATAATGCGAATCAGATAAATTAAGATATCCTGTAGTTTGCAACGGAGCAAGTAAAAATTAGGGATAAGTACTAAATACATACGGATACTAGTGTAGAGGAATATGATTGTATGGCAAAATTAAAAATTCTGGCTTGTCTTAAGTTGCGCTTCGTTTTTGATCAGAAGCTTCATATGTGTTCCCAGTCGTTGTAGAATAAATATAAGTACTAGAACTATGATTCTGTGAATCTAAATAACTGGGGTGAGTATTCTTTAATTCATAATAAGAGTTTGTAGCATATTGTGAGTTTAACTGCTATCTTGCTTCGCACTCAAGCGCGACTTTTACAGCTGCGTTTAAATTCTGAGGGATAAAAGCTTCTACTAATCCTCATATACTGCCAGGTAGACCAAATTTAAAGACTTCAAAGGCAAGTCAGTAAGTGGAGGTGATAATTGCTGAACATTGTGATATTTATCTTTAAGAGTCGTTTGAACTCCTAATTTTAGAAGAATTACTCTATCAAAGAATTTATTTACATTGTTTTCTCGATTTAATTAAATAGTTGAAATTTCATGCAAATACCATGAGTATGTAAGAAATTTTTTCACCAATATAACTGGGAATATTTACAATTCTCGGCTGTGTGGAAAACTATTCTCTCATAGATATCTCCTTGAAAACCAAATGAGTTTCTGTCAGGCATATTAGTGATATATTTGCTTAGAAATAAGGCTAAAATCTTTTTTTATGGATGAAATTCAGTAATGCCTAATTTTAATTGATTTAAAAACTATCTTTCTACTATTTTAGATATTTCAGACGGAATTTCTAAGGGTATGGCGTTAAAACAACAACTTGATATAAAGAAAATCATAGACAAAATCACTTACTCTAATTTAAAAATAATTTGTATAAATTCAAATTATTGTTGCGGATTTTTTTCTATTGATAGGATTGGATGATTAATCAGACATTCACTTTCAATTTTTTTTTAACTTGAATGGATTTAGTGGTTAAGTGTGATAACTAGCTCTACTGTAACAGCTCGAGCTTTCAATCTAGTTCATTTTAACAACTTATTTTTCTACTGCAGGCTCAAAATACTTTAAAATTGCAATAGCTGCACTTTTAAATTATTTAAGTAGTTGAAATTTTGAAAAGAGGTGGAATTTCCGAAATGATAACTTATAACCCCTTTGTTTCCTTTTCAGATGGGATTCTAACGCGGTTATAGTTTATGTAAGATTCTGAAAGTTAACACCCCAGAGTTCAGAGCTCCTCTGAAAGCCTTTTTTGTAAGCCTGGCCCTTATCTGTTAAGCGAGCTGCTCGCCAAAATGTCTTCTGACGGCAGCCTGAACTTCCTCGCCCTCTGCTGTAGGCTCAAGTAGGGACATGTTCCCTCATTGAATAGCTTTGATATTAACACTAAGATTCTCAGTTTTTACCTTCTGTTTGAGTGTTTTTAAAACAGAGAGAGAGAGAGAGAGAGAGAGAGAGAGAGAGAGAGAGAGAGAGAGAGAGAGAGAGAGAGAGTTCGGCATGATCCCTGAGCCTGGTGCCAAACACTTCTCTGTGGTCGCTGTAACTCTTCTCATCTTCATGAAAAGCGGCATACGATGCAACACCGACGGAACAGTATCCTTTCGTCGACGGGGCTAGCTATAGCCTGCCCACTTCTAAAATCGCAGATTCTCTAATGCGAATGGTTTGATTTGATTTTAGCGGCACTAGCCATGGCCTAGCATCACTAAAACCTTGGTGCTCAAATTTCGTGTACAGAAGCAGAACATTCGCTTCTACTAAGAGAACGTGCTCACAATCCCCTTCCTGGTCTGTCTGAAATGTTTCTCAAATACGGTGGATTGAGATCGAAGACTGAGAAATTTCTTTTTTGTAGGCGATACCAACTGCCGAGCGTACAAGGAAGAGCCACAAAAGAATTAAACATGTTTTCAGTTGATGCCCAAATTATGCACCCTACGGGTGTATAGGCACAATGCGGCTCTAAAAGTGTTACATTACCATCTTCGGAATTTCTATCGTGTGGATCTTGTCCGTCTTGCCATGCGCCTAGGAGAAACTAGAGTTCGTTGTGGAGGATTATCGGTGTAACATCCAATGAGATTTCACGTTTTCCACCACTCAATGTATCAGTACTACAAAGCCTGATACTTGTCTCCAAGATCTGAAGACCAAGCCGATGGTAATACGACGGCAAACGTGGAACAAAAACGGGCGAAATATAAAGCTTTTCTTTTCCAGCTAAACAGCCTCTCGCAAGGCTACAAAGTCCATCGCATGGTTCTTATAATCGGCTGCCTTGGAGGAATTAAAGCTTCATTTTTTAGCCCACTCGACAGAATGCCGGCTTGCCAGCATCAGGTTTCGTTAGTCGTTCATCCTTCATTCTCTCAACATGCCCGAACCACCTTAACCGATTTCTTTCCCATGTGTCAACTAGCGTCTCTTCCGCACCACATTCCTTAAGGATTATCTCTTTGCGTAATTTGTCAATCAGAGTTTTCCCGCATATTATGCACAAGAATCTCATGTCAATCGCGTTAATTTTACTTTTATCTTTTTCTTGATAGGTCCATGTCTCGCTGCCGTATAGTACAGTCGGTACAAATATAGAATTATGTATTGACATTTTAACCTTATTTAATATATTTTTACTTCTGATAAGGGTAGCTGTTCTACCAATAACCTTCTTACCTTCGTTTATGCGTCTGGCTAACTCCTCATCTATCTTCCCGTCCCTGGTAAATAAGCTACCAAGGTAAATGAATTTAACAACTTGTTCAATCATCTCATCATTTAATACAATGTTGCATATTGTTTTCTCACTCTTTCCTTCGAACACCATAGTTTTTGTTTTATTTAAGTTTTGAGGCCCATGCTCCTCATGCTTGCATTCAATTTATGCAACATTCTTTGCAAGTCTTCGATAGATTCTGCCATGAGAGATCCACACCTTCTTCGTCGAAAAGAAATATTCTTAAATACTTGTCCATAAATAATATAAACAGCCATGAAGACATCGAACCAGTATAACCATATCGAACCAGTCACTCAATTTCTCATTTACCCTTACAGTCGCTTTGCCACCCGTAGATATTGTAACGCCACTATTTTTTTCCAAGGTGGAATTTGGGGTCCTCTTAGTTGCGTACGACCTGCCCTATTCTAAATATCTACTTATTTAAAAAAAAGATAACTCTAAGCCGGGCGCCAGTCCTTTCTTGGGACAGATTCTCGAAAAACGCTCTACACGTCAAAAAGCAAGATAACCGTATATCTTTACAAAAACACGAAATAACTAAAAGGGAACCCATCACAGGTCAGGAATATGGTATTCTTAA
>JAAAKG020137203.1:0-12967 GCA_010014905.2 Druon quercuslanigerum
TATCCACTGGAAAATTTTCTCTGTTCTTTCACCGAGGTTCTGCTGGTTTGGATCTCACCTTAAGCTTTAGAAACCCCCATCATCCAATTGGTTGCAAGGTTGTTCGTGAATGGTGGGATGAAAAGCCAGGCTTTGCCCAATCAGTTAAATTAGGCATACTGCTCTTATCAGATCAGGCAATTGCTTTGCAAAAATGAGTCCGTGACTAATAATATATAACGGGAAAGCCTCGTGCAGACTATTTAATTATCCAATTATAACAAAATTGCATTTAGAATATTTGGCTATAACCATCTTAATCCTGAAAGAAAAAAGAGCTTTTTCATTTTTTTAAATAAAATATTATCAAGTACTCCTTTCTTCCTCTACTTCTTCATTCGTACATCTACCTCTTTCCACCCTTACTTGCTTCCTCTCTGATTGTGTATAATTCAGGCACCAACCTTAACCCCACCCCCTTATTATTTCGAACCTTTTTCTTTTTCACAATTGGTACCACTATACCTTCTCTCGATATTTCTAGCAAACTCGCCCTTCTCTCGCGCTCACTTCTTCACTTCCTTTACATCATATTTCCAATCTAAATTCGGGACCTTATTTATACCTTCTACACTTCCTCATTGTACGCTTTTTCTTTCTCCTATATTCTTCTGAAATTCTCTTCCTGTTCCTCAATTTTTCAAATTCCTTTCTCACTTTCTTTTTCTTCTCATTTCATTCCTTATCTTAGCAACGTCTTTTTCGCGCTTTACTGACCTATTTCTTAACTGTTTCCTCTAATATTCTTTTTACTTTTCTTCGGGCTATTTCCATCTCCTCGTTTGCATTTCCCGCTCCCATTTTTACCATCTTTATCTTTTTAGATTTTAAAGCTGTAAGTTAAATTATCAACTTCTATCATATGAGACAAAAAATGCTACAATATTATTACCTAATAATATTTTATACTATATCTTATATCTGATCGTCAATAATGAATCGTTAATTTCAAATCTTTAGGGGCCTTATTCTGATTTAAAAATATTTCTTACAATACAAAGGACACCGCACTAAGTATATGGAAAATGGCTTTTAGTGGATTTGGCTGAAACTTTGTAACTTGGTAACAAATTCGAGTTTGATAATAACGTATAATGCGCGCACCCCAAAACTGCCGAACGCTAAACGTTGAAGTTTTAAATTAATACGACGTTACTTCTATAGCGTTAAAAATGGTACCCTGGTGGGATCAATATCAAATGAGGTTAATATTAGAATGGTATATAGCCAGCTTTGCCTAACCGACCGCACGCTAAGTCCTTTAGATGTAGTCTAAAATTCTAAAAATTCTTCCTTCAGCACAGATAAGGTGAGAAGATCCGATCGAAATAAAGTGTTTAAAGTTGTGATGTTTCGTCGTTCTCAAATTTTCTGCGATTGAAAATGATAAAATTAATCTACATAGCCAATTTGAAACCTATATTCTGTTTCCTCAGTACTTAAATTACGTGATTTCTCAGTTTGAGGGTGTTGATGAGCGCCTTATCGCTTAATAGAGACAGTTTGCGAGCAACAATGAATTGCGAAAGATCGTGGTCCTATCTTTTGTGGGTCAGTATTGTGATCAACTTAAAAATAGAGATTAAACTTAAGATCTTTCAAAATTGTGTACAAAACGAGATTCATCTGTGCTGAAGTCATTTTCACTCATTTTAGTCATTCTCAGTCTTTTTCAGTCATTTTTTTTCACTGGCTCGGGCTATCATTATTATTCTTTACCTTAGGAAGAAGTAACAAGTTTTCCAGCTAATATTTGGATGATTATCAACAGATTAGTTTTAGTTTTCATCGATTTCTAACTTTTTCCAGCGGTAAGACGACAATTTTAATTTACCCATGATGAGAGAGGCTCCTTCTGTCGAAAAAAATAATGATTCAAACCGTAATAATTGAGTAAATTTATTTACATTTTATTAATTATTTGTCCCTTCCACGCGTAAATCAGCTCGCCTCATCAGAGCACATTAAAAATGAAGTAAATTAGTTCTTTGGTTACAAATCTAAAACAAGGCCAATCAAACAGTGGGTACTGCGAAATCAGAATTGAAAATTCTTGAACAACGCTGGAAAAGCTGTGAAACCCTGAATCTGGAGATTAAAGCTGGAACTTACGCAAGATGAGCGACAGAAATTAGAATATTTTCTAAAATATAAATATCTTGCTATTGAAGATGCTTATCTCAATAAGTGAGATTATTTTTATAATCTACTGTCATAGCTTACTCCTGAGCCTAGGCCCAATGAAAGTTAAAATTAGTCTTAAATCATCTCTGTGAGCGTGGTGAGTCATGTTTCGCTCAGAAAAACAATAGAAAATGAAGTTTTTTTCATTTTCTGAATAACCATCAAAATTTTTCGCGCTCATCCTTATTCGCTACGGCTCTTGTTTCCTTCCAAGATAAAAATTTAAAGAGTCACATATTAAGAGTTTTTCCGACCAAGGGTCAGAATGTTGTTTTATTTACGAGAGAACAATGCAAATATTAAATCCACTTTACAGAAAGGTTAAATCATTAGTATATGGGATTGGAAGAGTTAATATTGGTTCTTCAAGAAAGTTAGCGGAATTGAATTTAATTCTTAGAGAAAAGAACTGTCCTAAATTCCACATCCAAGCTTTAGTATTGTTACACCTTACATCATATACTTGTCTTGAAAAATCTAGCGAGGCGAGTTAAATTCAATTAAAAGAGTTAGGATTAGCGGGTCCAAATCCCTTTAGCTCCCATTAAGTTGATTTAACTTCAGGGGCTGAGAACTATGGCTCATGTTTATTACTTGGGCTCCAACATCGTATATTGGCCCCAAATTAAATATAAATTAATATTCCAGTTACAGCACATTAGGATATCATAGCAGAAGTCTTGCATGAAGGTTTAACCAGGTTCTGGTAGTTGAAAAACATTCCCTTTAAACATTCTTTGACATATGACAGAATGTTTTGTGATGAGCATTTGGCCACGAATTACCAACGAACAGAAGACGGACGTTGCATTATACGCTTACCTTTTGAAAATGGTTCTGTCATAAAAATAGGAGCATCCTCGGACAGAGCGAAGATCGTTTTGAATTAAGTACTTCGTCGCTTATCTGAGAAATCGGAATTATTCCAACAATACTCAAGTTTCTTATCAGAATATAAAGGCTTCAGAAATATGGAACTTCTTCAAGAAAAGGAATTGAGTAGTTCTTTACAATTTGTGTATTTGCTTATCACACCTTTTCTAAAGAAAGTAGTTCTAATACTACGTTGACAGTTGTTTTCAACGCTACCAGTTTAACTTCCAATAACTCCATTAAAAATAATGATAGCATTGTTTCGTTTATATGGCTGACATTAAAAATATGTTTACATAAATTCAAGTTGACCCTCAGAATTGCGACTATCAAAGAATTATCTAGATTTCTCTTAATAAAAGGATCGTCGTCTATATACTTTTATCTGTTACTTACGGTACTGGCTGTTCTTCTTATTTGGCTAACAAAGGGTGTACGCAGTTTTCTCATGGCAAGGAGAATAAATTTCCTCTAGCCCAAACTATATTAGAAAATAATATTTACGTCGTAATTGTTTGTTTGGTGCGGATAGTCAGATTGAGGCTAAACAGGCGCGAGCTCAAGTAAACACTCTTATTAGAAGCTGGTAGTTTTCATTTCTAAAAATAAGCTGCAAATGACCCCGAAATATTGGACAATTTTCCCTCTGGGAAACACGAACATGCTGTCGAATTTATGTTAGTGGAGGATGCCCACTTGGAGGTTCAACGTTTCCTTTGGGATCCTGCTCTGACTCATTCCTTCTTAAGGTGACTTCTTTAGTCAAAAATACAACAAAATATCATCAATCAATAGCTAAGTTGTATGATCCTATGGTTTCGAAAACGCCAGTAATAATAGTGGCCAAACAGTTTAATGCAAGAACTTTGGCTGCGTAAACTCGCCTGGGAGAGACAGACTAGCTTCATATATTTCCTGACGCTTCGTCAAAAGCTTATTCAGCTTTCTTTTAGAGAAATGTTCTTTGTGAAGATTTAAAGAAGTTTCATGCTTGCCTGCTAATGAATTATTCTAAGGTTGCTCCTGTTAAATATGTTTTGATTCCTCGGTAAGAGTTTTGTGAAGCAGCTTTGTTAACTAAGTCTCTTACGTTTGTCATGACAAGTATGTCGTTGGATAAAATACCAGTTCACTGCCATACTAATTATGTACCAGTTTTGGCTTAGCTAAAGAAACATCCTTCCAATTGGCCTGTGTTTGTCGCCAATAGAGTTTCCCTAATTTATGAGCTGGTTCCTCGCGCCAAATCGCGATACATTTCTACTTAAGATAATCCGGCTAACTGCTCTGCTCGGGGACTTGCACTGAAAAAATTGCTAAGGCATACCTTATGGTGGCAAGGCCCACCTTGGTTATCTTTGTATTCCTCAAAATCGCAGCCTTTAGTCCTCACCACGCAGCACCCTAGCAATGAAATTTACAAAAGCGGACACTAAAGAGTCATTACGTTTTGAGTGTGATCAAAAGTCAATTCAACTCGATACTTAAATTCTCCTCTTGGCAAAAATTGCTTCGCACAGCTGCCTATTGTAGAATGTCTATTGATGCATTTGTTTTTAGGCACTCAAAATTTACCAAGCCTAAACCTCCATTTTAAACCTTTTCTTTTAATGCGATTAAATGTTACATTTTAAATCAAAGTCCAAGACAATTTTTTTCCCTGTTGAGATAAAAGCCTTGAAACAAGATGCTAGGGTGATTGCAAACTCGATATTAATAAGTTTGAATCTGCGTTTGGTTCCCAATAATCTTTTAAGAGAACGTGGAAGACTATGTCATGCTCCTATAAGTTTTGATGAGAAGCATCCTATCATTTTTTACGTTACAACATAAGTGAGCTTATCGCCACGCATGCTCACCTTTGATCTTTACATGGTGGTCAGCAATTATCCTTAGATTTGTTAATTAACCTACGCTCTGATAGCGTTAATAGATTTTGGGAGCTCGATATTTGGTTAAACGATTGATCAAAGGTTGCCTTGAGCTCACATCGGCAGTCTAAGGCTGCGCGCATTTCATTAGACTGCTTTCGGGCTCTACAGAGCACTTCTTTTTACAGCTCGCAAACGTTCGCTTTCGTAGTTAAACGACAAACTTTGATATTCTTCCTTTTGCCAGATACTAGGTCTGTCAACCGCTCGACGAGATATAAGAAAAAAGATACTGCAAACGATTTCGAGACGATATCGCTCCTTATATCATGCAAGAATATTTGAAATGAGGTCGCATGCCTTTTTTATCCACAGATATGCATCCTCGCTTTTCATATCACATTTAGAAAGTTCATTTTTTGCCTATTGAACGTTAAAGATTTTAAGTTAAATGATAAAAAAATACAAAATTAATATAATAAAATATTTGAAATTTTGTTGAATGACCCACTAAAGCTACTGTATAATATAGTTTATAGCAATCGAGGATGATATAACTCATCGTTAAAATTTATTTTCTACAATATTGAATCTTCTAAAAGAAAGAAGTAGATATATATTACTATTAGCGAACATGAAAGCCTACCTTCCCGATATTCTACACATGTAGTGGTTCATGCTATATTTCAAGAATATTACAATGACATATTACGTTTTTTAAACTGTAAAAACGTTATATTTGCACATACGATCATTATCAGTAGGCGATGCGGAGAGGAGTACTTAGTATATGAAAATATCACGTTCCCTATACCTTATACACAGAGAAAACTTTGACGAATTCTGACTCTTGATCTTTACACCATGATTTCTGATAGTATACTAGGCATACTAATTTTTCGCAAACGAATAATGAAAGATAAATAATTAAGGTTTCCCTGACTATTAATAATGTTGATGACTTATGTAGCTTATACGGTTGTAATGTTGTTTTTAAAGTTCGTTCGACGTGCGAGTTGCCGAAAAAACTTCACCAGTTCAAGAGTCCTCTTTTTCTTCCTCCCAATATTTAGAGAGAGCAGTGGTGACTTCTCTGTGTCTTACTCTTCTTTATTTATTTTGTGTCCCCTAAGGGTTGACATGACTTCCATTTCTTACAATACCTCCGTTTGAATATTTTCTACAATCTTATCCTTACTATTTACAGTTATTTACAGCTATTTACATAGACTCTTATATCTCTATGCCTATTTATAATTTTTACTGTAGCGCAATTTGGGACGAGTTAGCGAACTAGTGAATGAGTGGTAGAAAGCGAGAAAGTAAGCGGGAGAGAGAGAGAAAGAGAACGAAAACGAAAGTGCATCTTAAGCTACTTATGCTATTAAACAACCACTATTACAGTCCTTTACGCTTCTATTTCAAGCAACTTCCATTTCATTTTTCTTTCACTTCTCTTATATCTCCATGTTTCCAATTTTTCATGTGCATTCTTCCATTCTCTGTCATTCGCTCCTCTAGCCCCCTCCAACACTTTCATCCACTCTTCCCCCAATCCATCCTCCTCTAGCATCTTTATCACATTCTCTTACCAGCTTCCATTATCTTCCATTCCTCTTCTACATCCTTCCCATACATGCTCTTATGTTTCCTTCTCCCATTCACATATCTTGCAATTTTTGTTACCTTCTTTTTCTCAATACATCTTTTTCCCATTTCTTCGTATGTTACTCCAGTACCGTCTATATATCTATAGACGATCTATATCTTTATCATTAAAGAACTACTTCCTTTATTGTTCCCATCTCGTTAATTCTATTGCCCTCCCTCTCCTCTCTTCTTCCTCCATCAACACTATCTCATCAACTCCCCTCCCTTTCCCTTCCTTAGCTTCTTCTCAAATTTCCATGCCCTCTTTCCCGCTCTAGTTCTTACTTTAACCCTTTGCGCTTATTCTCTCACCATATATCCCGGCGCCCCCCCCCCCAGTCTACCCTTAGCGTCCACCTTATATACATTTCTTGTATACTCTCCATCTCTTTCCTTTCTTTCCATCACTCCTCTATAATTTTTAACTTCTTCCCCTTTGCCTTTCGTCACTATGGGAACCATTACTTCTTCCTTCCATAACTCTGGCCACCCATTTCCTCCCCATTCTCTATTTCACATTATCCATGCCCATTACTTTAATTCTGTCTCCTCATATTTCCATAATTTATTTTGAATTTCATATATACAAGGTGTCCTTAGATTTTTCATCATACCTAATACCTTGACTATTTCCTCCTTTGTAATGTGTTTCTCCTCATCTGTATCTGAGGGGGCGGGGATGCGGTATCCTATGGGCAATCAAGTTTCTTCGTAACTTTGATCCCATTTATTCTGTTGATGCGTCCATGTGAATTCTTCTATCTTGCTTTATTAGACACACTTTACGCGGAGCCTTCAATACAGTGACTGTAGTATTTTCTCCCTCTACTATTCGTTTGCTTCAAGATCTGGTTACCGCATTCATAGCATAATTTGTTTGTAGATTATTCTCAATTAAAATTATTTATTTAAATAAAAAGTATATTATTTCACATTCAATTTCAATCAGTAGTAAGTATAAGTGAACTTATAGTCACTTAAAATAAATTTTTTTATTTTAACAATACTTGAATTGCAACCTAACTTGGATAATAATGATTTTATTAAATAACAGAATCATAATAATGGTAATCTTAAGTTTTGGTTAGTAAGACCGCAGAATGTTTTAACTATAAGTAATGGAGAATCATTTTTTTAAATCCGTATTTTTAGGTAATGGCATCATTCACTTTATACGTTATAATATAATATAATACGTCCTTTTTAATCTAAAATGTCACCTTGCGTGTTTCATGTTTTATTCCTCGATTATGCAGTGGCGTCGCGAGGTGACAGAAGCCTAGCGCCTTCATACCTAACTGCATAATCTAAGAATAATTCATATATCTATGAAACAATGACACTGTACTATCGTTTCCAGTCATCCCGTATTCGGCCTTTCTAGAACTGCTGGCCTACTCAGTTTCTCAGGTGAGCAGGGCGAGAGCGGATGTGACTGTCGGTTTGGAAGGGTCGCGGTGCGCGAGTACTCAGTCGTCCATAGTGTGCAACAGTATGCATTCTAACTGGAAACGTTTCAGACGACCCTGAATGTTTACGTTTCGATCTCCCCGAATGCAGTCCAAGGCTAGTTTAAGGCAACCCCCGACACTGAACTAAAAGCGAGAGTTTGGTCTATCATAATTGAATTTTATGATTCATTGAAACGTATAATTGGCACCACATACGATTTTCTGATATAATTTTGATTAGAGGGTTAAATCAGAAATGTATAACTTTCAATATGTGATAATCATTAACCAGCGAAATCTTGCATGGAGATCACTCGATGAACTCAAATGGCAGACAGGCAATTTCGCCGTCAATGATTTTTTCACCTTTATAAGATTTCTATAGATGGCCAAATTGCTAAAGCTGGCGATTCCAGAGAGTTTTACCTTGCTAGAGAGTTTTTGGAAATGGAAAAAAAAGATATTTTCAACTCTATTTCAAGCCCATAAATGTAAGCAAGCCTCTCCTTACAAAGTGAAAAATGTGGATACTCGGTTCACCTCACTCTCCCTGTGAGGCCGCAACCCTAGAATTCCTGATACCACAGTTTCTGCTTAACGAAATTCCTTTCCTGGTGACAACGACGAGATAAACTTTTAATGCCGAATTCCTTCTAGCAACAAGACGACGCTAAAGCCACGCTGATAGCTACCTTGAAATTCTAGAACCCAGAAAACGAAAATATTTCTAATATTAAAATTATATTTTACATACCCGAAAACATTTTTTTAATTAAAAGTTTTTTTCTGATTAAAACACCGTATCGGTTTTTAGTATCTGAATAAAAATTACCCGATGAGCAAACATGTACCCCTCTTCTATCACCGTAAATAATTACGGTAGGTGTAACTCTGAAAAGCACTCTAGGGAAATTCAGACGTGCTTGTTAAGCGGTGACATACAGTTCTCTATGAAAATATTGGTAAAAAAATTTGCTTTCAAGGAAAAATGATACTGTGTTTCCAGAATGAAACTTTCCCTTTTAATAGAAAGATGTTCTTTGTGCAAATTTTTTCATTTATTTCTAATTAAAACATGTTCTTTGATCTTCAATCCCACAATATAACTCTTTATTATTCAAAAATGGTCAAGAACAAAATCCTAAATCCTAAAAATTCTGTTATAAATCACCAATCATCATTTTTAATAAGTTTCTTTAGAGTTCAATCTTTAAACCTTAAAATTAATTTATAAAATATTTTATTCTTTAAATGCTTCAAATCTATTTGTTACGATTTAAACTAAAAATACTTATCCTAGCTTAAAGTGGCTCAAAGAAAATTTTTAGGTATAATTTAGGCGACAAATTTTATTAGTTAAAATGTTATTGTAGCTTGTGGTATTATTACTTTGTAGATATTTTTTAGGCGAACAAATGCTGCCTCTTTATTTTTTTCGCAGCTTGTGTCGTTTGACTGAAAATTTAATTTTTCTATTTTTAATGCTGTTTTTACGAAAAGAACACAAACTATGCATTCTATCAAATAGTGAATAATAATCAATTTGCAGAAATTTTTTGGTTGTACTATTTTCATTTATTCATCTTTTGTCGTATCTTGCATAGTTTGACCGCAAAATGGAATTTTTGATTTTTTATAATTTTTTGTGCCGTCAAAATTAGAATTTCCAATTGTTCAAAAAAAATTTTGAAGTTGGAAAGATAATCTTGTAGGATCTTCCAAATGTAAGTTTTGTTTATCCAAGACAGTCATTAGGAGAAAATGTTCATCTTTCAAGTACTTCGAATAACCGTAAAGACAATTTTTGAATCTTGAAAGAAGTGGTCTTACCAATTTTCAAAATACGCTCAATTTTTTATTTTATTTCCAAAGTGGCTTGATGACGAACCTGACCTTCAATTTTCGACATGTTCCAAATAATTTTTAAAAATTTTTGACTTTATTTTTACGACTAAAAGAAAGTCTACTGACAAGTCATCTGAAAATGATTAAAAACTAATTTGTATATTATTTCTTGGGTGAACAGCTTACGCAGTTGTTGTGTCCTATAGCTTCATCACCAAATGGTTCCCTAAAACAGTCTGTCAAAACATCTAGCATGGAGATTCTAGTTAAAACAATTGTCCCTACAAACTTTGATCGATGGAGGAAAGTGGGAGGGGGATTGTTTCAACCGAGCGTGTGAAAACTGGTTGGTGTTTTATGCTAAGAAGTTTACTAAACTTCAGCAGCGTTGTATTAGACGGGCTTTCATACTTGTTTTTATTTTTCGGCGGTTTTTAGAATTTTTAAAAATATGCATATTGGTTTCAGAGAAATATCATATAAATGAAAATTGTAGCTAATAAAAAGGACTAAAAACCTTTACTTCATCCCCACACAATAGGGAACAAATATATAATAGATATGGGATGACACCAAAAGATTCCCCAATTCAAACAAATATTTGAATATTTAACCAAAAAGATGATATGTTAACTAAGACGATGTGTTTTTTACAAAAAAAAGAGACAAATTTTCAAATAAATAGTGTAAGTCTTTATACTGAAAAAAAAGATAAGTTTGCAACCAAAAATGAAATGAATTCTCAAATAGTTGAATTTTGAGCAACATCAGAAACAAATTTTCAAGAAACTAAATAGGTTTTCCACCAAGGAAATTTATTTTATGCCAAATATTTGAATTTTCAACTCAAAAATGACTTTTAATGGAAAACAACAATCAATACTTGGAAATAAACTTTCAATACTTGGAAAGCAAGAGCGGATTGCAGCTACTGTGACGTTAGCGCAATTGTTTAATACAAGCTTTTGAAATTTAATGTTTTCATGCAAAATTGTTCTAATTTAGAGTTTTAAATTAAAAGCTCATAAAATTATTCGAATATAAATTTTGATTAAAGTAAAAAAAAGTATGATTCACCTTCAACGTTGATTAGGCAAAATTGTCTCAAATTAAAAAATAAATTCACCTTCATTTTCATCGTTAACATTTTTTTTTCTATATTTTAGACAATGTGAACCTTTATGTGAACCTGTATTTTTTTAATGAAAAGTATTCTTCCTTACAAAAATCTTTCACTATTCCATTTTTGATTGAAAATTTATCTTTATTTAGTATAGAAACTTACACTAATTACTTGAAAATTGGTCTTTTTTGTGATAATCAAATCGTCTTGGCTAACATATCATCTTTTTTGTTGAATATTCAACTATTTTGTTGAATGTGGGTCTCTTTTGTCGCAAATTCATGTTTTGAACTTCATTTTGTTTAAAAGAAAATAGTTCACCATTTCTGGGAAACAGCACATTCATTGTGAAGCGAGCAGTTGTATTTAAAACAAATATTCAAGAAAAACAGAGAGAAAAATGAGGAATGTCTACTCTTGCAGAGTTTTTGACTGAAAATTCTAGAAAAGGAATTGCTTAAGAAAACGTTGCGAATTTCATACCCTATACGTGTAATATTAAAAATAAAATAACTTGCTGCTCCAAACTCTTCTGATTCAAGAATACGCAACATCTTTCTTCAGTATTTTTTGTCGTCGAATCTTAGAAAAGAGGAGAAATTACGAAAACTCTCAACATAAATTGAACGAATTATCCGATTTTCTTCTATCTTTTTTTTAATCGTCTCTTCGTTATGTAATTCGCCTTATGCAGAACATTAAAATTAAATTCCTTAATATTTTTATCATTTTTTATTTCTCTCAACCGGCTCTGACCTCTAACAAGAGAAAGGTTGAGTGAGGCATGACACGCACTCAATCTAAATCCTGGGCTCGCTCCATGGGTACGCTCATGGTGGCCCAGGCGCATAAAATGCATCGTATTTTCAATTAATTAGAATAAAAGAATAACCAGACCATTTTTCTAAAAGCTCCTCTTTGAGGAATTGTATTTCCCCATTTATATTGGGCGGTTAAAATATGACATTCTACAATTCATAATTGTAGGAGAAAAGATGCCATTCGTGAAACATGAACCAAATATCAAGCCTAAGGAAACGCCTTAAAAGACTTGTTAAGTAATTTTTTTAATTTTTTAATTTTTCTGGTGCACCGGTTTCAAGTTTTTATCATATCTATTATATATATTTTTCCCTATAGTGTGAGGAAGATTTCAGAATTTTCGAGATCGCACTCTTTATGCTTTTTACCGGCGCCAACCAATTTTTCTCAATCGGACACGAAGTGAAGGTTTTGTCCTTTTTATTTGATTCAATTTTAATTTATATGATATTTCTCTAAAGCCCATATGCATATTTTTTTTAAATCCTAAAACTACGATAATCTTAATTTTTACGTCAATTTGGTGCTCACAACTTGAAAAATTTGTTTATACCTAAAAAAATTAGGAGAGTATTATCTCACACAAAGAAACTAACTGTCGCGATTCGGTTGCCAAAAAATAAAATCAATTTCTTTGTGAACCATCTTAATATATATCGTGTTTGGCCTAAAATGTTAACTTTCGTTTGATTTTTGGAATTTTGTAAATGCTATAACGCCGGTAATTTTTGTGTCATCAATAAAAGTCATGAGGATAAATTGTTCGATTTTTTTTCATTACTGATAACCGTACATAGAATATTTTGACACTCCATTACACGCGCGGTATCTGACGGATACAAAGTTGAGCGTTTTTCATCACTGGTTAGGCGCGTGGAGCGGGGCGTCTTCCCTCTTCCTCCTATTCCTCACGCTTGCGTTGCTCAACAGTTCAGTCGAGCTTTTTTTGTGATATTTTCAGTACCTGCTTGGTACAGTGTGCACAGATCTGAAACGACTTACCTTCGCACACAATCAAAGCTCGTGTAAAGCGGTTGCGAAGAGGTGGTAGCGTAGCAAGACTGTAATTGCGCGCGCAACCAACTTCTCCTCTTCTGAATTTGATAGGC
>JAAAKG020137204.1:0-12967 GCA_010014905.2 Druon quercuslanigerum
ATTTAATTATGCTAGTTGACGAATCATTATTTAATTTTTAAATTCATCATTTTGGTTTAAAGAATTTTTTCTATGAATATTTAACAGTACCATTTTTGGTAGAAAATTGATTTTTTGTTTAGTTAAAAATTAAGTTACTTGGTTGAAAATTCATGCACTTTGTTGCAAAATTGTATTTTTTTAGAAAATTAATTTTTTTATTTGAAAATTATTTTTTTTTCAAAAATTCAAGTGTTTCAGTTAAAGATTCATCATTTTAGTCAAAAATTTAACTATTTAAAAATGTAACTATTTAATTTTTTGATGGAAATTAATAATTTTTTAGTTAAAAATTCAACTATTTTCTTGAAAATTTATGTGACTTGTTGAAAAATCGTCTTTTTTGGTAAAAATTAATCTTCTTGGTTGAAAAATCATCTTTTTGATTGAGAATTCAATTATGCTAGTTGACGAATTATCATTTGTTTTTAAAATTCATCATTTTGGTTTAAAGAATTTTTTCTATGAAAATTTAACAGTGCCATTTTTAGTTGAAAATTCATGTACTTTGTTGCAAAATTGTATTTTTCTTTATAAAATTAATCTTTTTGGTGAAAAATTCAAGTATTCCAGTTAAAAATTCATCATTGTAGTTAAAAATGCAACAATTTAATTTCTTGATGAAAATTAATAATTTTTTAGTTAAAAATTCAACTATTTTCTTGAAAAATTATGTGACTTGTTGAAAAATCGTCTTTTTTGGTAAAAATTAATCTTTATGGTTAAAAATTCATCTTTCTGGTTAAGAATTTAATTATGCTAGTTGACGAATCATTATTTAATTTTTAAATTCATCATTTTGGTTTAAAGAATTTTTTCTATGAAAATTTAACAGTACCATTTTTGGTTGACAATTGATTTTTTGTTTAGTTAAAAATTAAGCTAATTGGTTAAAAATTCATGCACTTTGTTGCAAAATGGTATTTTTTTAGAAAATTAATTTTTTTATTTGAAAATTAATGTTTTTGATAAAAATTCAAGTACTCCAGTTAAAGATTCATTATTGTAGTTAAAAATTGAACTGTTTTGTTGAAAATTTATGTGATTTGCTGAAAAATCGTCTTTTTTGGTAAAAATTAATCTTCTTGGTCGAAAATTCATCTTTTTGGTTAAGAATTCAATTATGCTAGTTGACGAATCATCATTTAATTTTTAAATTCATCACTTTGGTTTAAAATTAATTTTTTCTATGAAAATTTAACAGTACCATTTTTGGTTGACAATTGATTTTTTGTTTAGTTAAAAATTAAACTAATTGATTGAAAATTCATGTATTTTTTTGCAAAATTGTATTTTTTTTATATAAATAATTTTTTTATTTGAAAATTAATCTTTTTGGTGAAAAATTTCAGTGTTCCAGTTAAAGATTCATAATTTTAGCCAAAAAGTTAACTATTTAAAAATGTAACTACTTAATTTTTTGATTAAAATCATTAATTTTTTAGTTAAAAATTCAACTATTTTGTTGAAAATTCGTGTAATTCTTTCATGTAAATGTAATTTGTTGAAAAATCGTATGTTTTGATACAAATTAATTTTCTTAGTTAGACATTCAATTATGCTCGTTGACGAATCATCATTTGAGTTTAAAATTCATAATTTTGGTTTAAAGTTAATTTTTTCTATGAAAATTTAACAATACCATTTTTGGTTGAAAATTGATTTTTTTATTTAGTTACAAATTAAGCTACTTGTTTGAAAATTCACGTATGTTGTTAAAAAATTGAATTTTTGTTTAGAAAATTATTTTTTTTTGTAAAAAATTCAACTATTTTGTTGAAAATTGATGAGATTTGTTGAAAAATTATCTTTTTGGTAAAAATTAATCTTCTTTTGATTAAATTATGAATTAATTAAAATTAATCTTTCTGATTGAGAATTCAATTATGCTAGTTGACGAATTATCATTTGTTTTTAAAATTCATCATTTTGGTTTAAAGCTAATTTTTTCTATGAAAAGTTAACAGTACCATTTTTAGTTGAAAATTGATTTTTAGATTAGTTAAAAATTAAGCTAATTGGTTGAAAATTCATGTACTTAGTCGCAAAATTGTATTTTTTTTTTTTAGAAAATTAAGTTTTTTATTTGAAAATTAATCTTTTTGGTGAAAAATTCAAGTATTGCAGTTAAAGATTCATCATTGCAGTTAAAAATTCAACTATTTTATTGAAACTTTATGTGATTTGTTGAAAAATCTTCTTTTTTTGTAAAAAATAATCTTATTGGTTAAAAATTCATCTCTTTGGTTAAGAATTCAATTATGCTAGTTAACAAATCATCATTTAATTTTTAAATTAATCATTTTTGTTTATAGTTAATTTTTTCTATTAAAATTTAACAGCACCATTTTTTGTTGAAAACTGATTTTTTGTTTAGTTAAAAATTAAGCTAATTGGTTGAAAATTTATTGTTGCAAAATTGTATTTTTTTAGAAAATTAATTTTTTAATTTGAAAATTATTCTTTTCGGTGAAAAATTCAAGTATGCCACTTAAAGATTTTGGTTTTAAATTAAATTGTCCCAGTTGAAGATTCATCGTTTTAGTGGAAAATTGAACTATTTCATCTTTGGTTTGGAAACTTATTTTTTTTTAATTTAAAAAATCAACTGTTTGGTTGAGAAGTCTGGTATTTTTGTTATGAATTTTTTGTTACTTTTAACCAAATAGTTGAATTTACAACAAAAAATATGAAATTTCCACCAAAACAGACGATTTTTCAACAAATAACATTTACATGAATAAATTACACGAAATTTCAACAAAATAGTTGAATTTTTAACTAAAAAATTATTAATTTACATCCAGAAATGGAATTGTTCAATTTTCAATCAAAGAAATTAGTTTTAAAAAAATGCAATCAAAGAAATAAATGTTCAAATAAAATGATGAATCTACAATTAACACGGATAGATTTTTAATTAAAAAACATGAATTTTTAACAAAGGAGTTAAACTTTCAACTAAGTATTTTTTTTCTAACAAAAAGATACATTTTCCACTAAAATAATGAATATTTAACTGGAATACTCGAATTTTCAAACAAGAAAATTAAGTTTCTTCAAAAAAAAATTTTTTTTAACTAAATAAGGATACAACCAAATACACAGTGGAATTTTAATATGAAAAAGATAATTTTTTAACAAAAAATTGAATGGTTCTATTTTCAATTAAAAAAAAAAATTCCAACAAAATGAATGAATTTGCAACTGTACCTATGAATCTTCAACTAGAATAGTTGAATTTTAACGCAACAAAATAAATATTTAACAAACATTACGAATACGCAACTGGAAAAGTTGAATTTTCAAATAGAAAAAATTCTTTTTCAACTTTTTTTTTCAAATTTTTAATCAAATATATAGTTGAAGTTTGAACTAAAAATCATCAATTTTAAAAAATAAAATGGAAGAGTTAAATATTCAGTTAAAAAAATTAAAGTCCAACCAAACTAATAAATTTTCAACTATGATCCTTTAAATTTTTAACTAAAATTATGAATTTTCAACTGGAATAATTTTGTTTTAAACAAAAAAGGTAATTTTTTAAGTACAATGGAAACCTTTAACTGGAATACTTGAATTTTGAACCAAAAAGATGAACTTTCAAATAAAAACATAATTTTCTAAAAAAAAAAACAATTTTGCAACGAAATACATAAATTTTAAACCAAGTAGTTGAATTTTTAACTAAGCGAAAAACCGTTTTCAACCGAAAATGGAATAGTTAAATTTTCCTATAAAAAAAAATTTCAAAGGAAATTATGATTTTTCAAATCAAATGATGAATCTTCAACTAGAATAATTGAATTTTTAACCAAAAAGATGAAATTTCAACGAAAAAGTTTAATTTCTACAAAAAAAATACGATTTTTTAAACAAATTGCATGAATTTTCAATAAAATAGTTAAATTTTTAACTAAAAATGATTAATTTTTTTCCAGAAATGGTATAGTTAAATTTTCAGTTACAGAAATTGTTTTTAAAAAAATTTAATCAATGTGATAAATTTTTAACTATGATATGAAGAATCTACAATTGATACCCATACATTTTAAATTAAAAACATTAATTTTTAACAAAAGAGTTTAATTTTCAACTAAAATTATGAATCTTTAGCTGGAATACTTGAATTTTCAAACCAAAAAGATGAATTTTCAAACGAGAATATTATATTTCTACATACAAACACCATTTTTTAACAAAACAAATTTAAAAAACTGAATTTTAACTAAATAAGGCAAAGTTTTAACCAAGTACATTGTTAACTTTTTGACTAAAAAATGAAAAATTTTTATCCAAAAATGGAAAAGTTAAACTTTCAGAGAAATTGATTTTTAAAAAATTCACTCAGTGATGAATTTTCAACTAAAATTTTGAATATTTAAATGGAGCAGTTGAATTTTTAAAATAAAAAAAATGTATTTTTAACAAAACGGTTAATTTTTCAAAGAAATAAGACGAATTTTCAACGAAATATATAGGGGAATTTGGGATAAAAAATGATTAATTTTCAACAAAGATAGAAAATTAAAATTTTCAGATAAAAAAAATTATATTCTAACCAAACTAATTAATTTTCAACTAAAATTATGATTTGAGAACATTCAACTGAAATTACAGATTATTAACTAAAAGAGTTGAACTTTCAAACAAAAATATGAATTTCAAAAAAAGATTATTTTTCTACAAAAAAAACAACAATTTTGAAATAAAATACATCATTTTTTGACGAAATTTTTGAATTTTTAACTAAATAAGACAAATTTTCAACCAAATTAATGAATTTTCAACTAAAATGATGAAGCTTCAACTGGAATAATTGAATTTTAAACCAAAAATATAAATTTTCAAATAAAAAGATTAATTTAACAAACATTTTCAACAAACAGTTGAATTTTGAAATAAAAGAGCTCATGTTTTAAAAAAATAAAATTTTTTAAATTAAAATGCATCTTCAACTAAAAAAAAAAGAAAGTTTTAACGAAAGAGTTTCATCTTTAACTAATTAATTATTTTTTAAAAGATAAATTTAAATATAAGTTTAATTTTCAACTGAAATATTTTTCAATCAAGAGAGAAAAAAAATTGCAAACATATTGTTGAATTTCCAAGCAAGATGATTAATTTCCAAACAAGAAGATTAATTCGTACAATAGATTTGATGCTTTAACAATGATTCATTACAATAAAAAGGTGACGTTTCAGATTTCAATCGTGTGCAAAAATAATAATCTTGCTGACGTTTCGTGAACATTGGAATTCACTCCTTCTGTAACGAAAAAGAATCAATTTTCAACTATAAATAGAACAGTTAAATTTTTCGTTAGAAAATTAATTTAAAATTTTAAAAAATGAAAAAAAGGTAAATACGGTACCGCAGTTTAAATCATAATCTAATCAAGGAATGTTTTCATGATTGAATCATTTCAGTGAATAACAAGTTCCAGATTATGAAATTATACAATAGCAATTATGGAAAATAATGAGTCGCTTAAATTCCACCTAATTGTCACAATCGGTAATTGATTAATTCACCATTTATTATCACTCTAACTTCAAGTGTGAGATTTTTTTTTAAATTTGTGTGCAATTCAATTATTTTTATTATGATTTCTACTTTTAGAAGTAAAATCATTCTTCTTTAAGTTTGAAACGAAATTATTCAAGATTATTATTTTAATAAAATATAAACACAATAATAAAAAAGAGCAGTCATTCTGAATAATCAAATCTGTAATTTTCACTGATAAAATCTATCATTCTAAATTAGCTGCTTAGTAAGTTCCACTGAACGAATCAGTCATTTCGAATCATCTAAAACGTGTAATTCTCGCTATTAATAATTTATATTGAGTGGTCTGAGCAGTAACTTTCACCAATTAAATCGATAATTTTTCTCCCAGTCAATTGCTAATTTTTACAGATCAATTTAAAAGTCTTAAAAAGATTGGGATCATTTGAAACAGTTCTTAAACCTTAGAAAAGATTTAAAAATATTTCTGGTTTGGAACAGGGTATTTTTTAAAATAATTATAATTCTGAATATGATTAGTGATATTTTTAAATTCCGTTCTTCTAAAACTGGTAAATTTTTGTTATGAAAAAAGTAAATAAATTTTTAATTTAAACCAATTTTGATTTCGGATAAAGAATGTTTAAAATCTGCAGAATTCAAACTTGGAAAAGGCTTTATTTTTGTAAGTTACGTTTTTATAAATCAGAATTAAAATGATTTTTCTAAATTTCCTGTTCCATGTAAAAAATTACTTGTTCCAAAAGAAAATTATAATTTTTATGATAATTCAGAAATACAGTACATAGCTTCTTTTTTTTACAAAATTTGGGAGAGGTAAGTTTCAAACAATTCTTTACAAAATTCCCCCTTCAAAAGAGAAGTTTAAAAAACACTAATTAATTTATATTTAGAGTCGATTAACTTAAAAAGTTTTTATCATAACTATTTAACTTTAAACGCTTTAAATTTTTAATTGTTTAAGTCTTCGAAACTGAATTTTAAAATTTTATGAATTGAAAATTTATGATTAAAAACCGTGAGCTAAAATTGAAAATATATAAAAAATCTTCGTTAAAAAAAATTTTGAAACCTTTTAAATTTTTAATTATTTTTGGAATTTCTTCTAAACTTCAAATATCTTTTAAATTATTCGTATTTTCTCTAAAATTGTTCAAAAGTATTTTCAATCTAAAAAAAATGCCCAAAAATTCTGATTTGTGTAAACTAAACTGTAACTTTCATTGATTAAATAAGTCATTTTTAATGATCTGATTAATAATATTTACTGATGAAAGCAGTCATTTTCAATTATCAAATCTGAAATTTTCAGAGGTGAGAACAATAATTTTTATTGATCTAATCAGTAGCTTTCGCTAATTAAATTCCTAATTATGAATGATCGAAACTATAATTTTGACTGATCAAATCATTATTTTTGAATGGTCTGATCAATAGATTTCAGTAATTAAATCTATCAGTTTGAATAATCTAATTTTTAAGTTTTACAGATTATATAGTATCTTTTGAATGATTAGTTATTTTAAATGATCGAATCTATCAATTTCACTGCTGAAAACAGTTGTTTTTAATTATCTAAGCCGTAGCTTCCACTAATTAAATTAGTAATTTTGAGAGGTCGAAACTGTAACTCTGTTTCATTAAATTATTTAATTTTAAATCGTCTGATCAGTAGTTTTTAAATAATTAAATCATTCATTTCGAAGGATAGCAACTGTAAGGTTAATTGATTAAATCAGTCATGTCAAATGATCTAATCTGTAACTTTCAGCAAACAAATAATTTATTCTGAATGATCAAATCAATTGCTTTCTGATTCAAAAATTCATTTGGTTACATCAGTAATTTTAAAGTATGTACAAAGGAAATTTGTCTGTTTAAATCATTCAATTTGAATGGCCAGAGTCATTTTAAATTATAAAAACTGTTTTTAATTTATTTAATCATTTATTTTAAATGGTCTAATTAGTAGATTTCGCCGATTAAACAGTTAATTTTGAATGGTACGATCAGTAGCTTTCAATAATTAAATCTGTAATTTCAAAGAATCTAAACTACATCTTTCACTGATGAAAGCAGTCATTTTGAATGAGCCAATCTATAGCTTTCACTGATGAAAGCAGTCATTTTGAATTTTATAAAAAGTAACTTTGACTAATTAAATCACTAATTTTAAATGGCTGAAACTATAATGTTGACTGATTGAATAAATAATGTTGAATAGTCTGATCAGTAGTTTTCAATAATTAAATAATTCCTTTTGAATGATCGAACATTATAATCTGTAAATTTCACTGATTGAATAATTTATTTTGAACTATCGGAACCGTAAAGTTCATTGATTAAATCAGTCATTTTTAATTGTATAACCTGTAATTTTCATTGACGAAATAATGCATTTTAAATTATCTAATGAAGAACTTGGACTGATTAAAATATTCATTTTGACTGATCTAATCAGTAAAACTTCCAAAATTGAACCAATAATAATTTTAAATTATCCAAGCTTAACTTCTACTGATTACATAATTAATTTTCTAAAGTTTAACTTTAATTGTTGAAGTATTTTATTTTGCATGATATGATCAGTAGCTTTCAATGATGAAATCAGTTATTTTTAACATACTAATTCATGAACGTCCAAAGACCGAAATAGTTATTTTATATTATATAAGCTGTAACTTTAATTAATTTAATAATTCGTTATAAATTGTCTAATTAGTAGAATTGACTGAATAAACAATTCATTTTGAATGGTATGATCAGTAGATTTCACTAATTAAATATGTTATTTTGAAATTGTCTAATTTGTCATTTTGACAGATTAAAGTTTCTTTTGAATGATCTAAACTGTAACTGTCACTGATGAAATCAGTAATTTTTAATCATTTAATTCATAATTTTCAGTGACTCTAATAATCATTTGAAATGGTCTGATCAGTAATTTTCAATAATCAAGTCACTAATTTTAAGTGGCCGAAACCGCTATTTTGACGGATTAAATAATTATTTTTAAATGGTATAACCAGTAGTTTTCAGCAATGAAATTAGTAATTTTTAACGATTAAAACAGTAACTTCCATTGTCCGAAACAGTTATTTTAAATGATATAAACTGTAACATTAATTTATTCAATCATTTATTTTAAATGGTCTAATTAATGGATTTCGCTAATAAAAACAATTCATTTTGAATAACACAATCAGTAGTTTTCAATAATTAAATCTGTAATTTAAAAGAATCTAAACTGCATCTTTCACTGACGAAAACAGTCATGTTTAATGATACAATCTATAATTTTCACTTACGAAAACAGCAGTTTTGAGTGATTTAATCAGTAACTTTCACTAAATTTCAATGACAGAAATTGTAATTTTGACTGTGTTAATAATTAATTTTGAAAGGTCTGCAGTGGTTTTCAATAATTAAATCAGTCATTTTGAATAATCTTACGTTATAATCTGTATATTTTACTGAATAAATAATTTAATTGATATAATCGGAACTGTAACGTTCATTGATTAAATCAGCCGTGTTGAATGATCTAATCTGTAACTTTCATCGAATAAATCGATTATTTTTAATTATCTAATCAATAAATTGGACCAATTAAACCAATAATTTTAATTGGTCTTAACAGAACTCCTACTGATTACAACATTACTTTTCGCAACTGTAACATTCACTGATTAAATAATTTATTTTTAAAGGTCTGATCCGTAGCTATCATTAACTAAATCACTATTTTTAACAATTTAAATCAGTAACTTTCACAGAACAAAACAGTCATTTTGAATTACATAAACTGTTACTATCATTAATTAAATAATTTTTTTAAATTATCGAATCAATAACTTTCACTGCTGCACACAATCATTTTGAGGGATTAAATCAGTAAATTTTCACTAGTTAAACCAGTAATTTTAAATGAGATTAACTTAACTTTTATTGGTTAAATTAGCAATTTTAAATTATGTGA
The DNA here is from genome assembly GCA_010014905.2 of Druon quercuslanigerum. NCBI lineage: Eukaryota > Metazoa > Arthropoda > Insecta > Hymenoptera > Cynipidae > Druon > Druon quercuslanigerum. The sequence continues at coordinate 9,552 of JAAAKG020137204.1, forward strand.
AAAGGAACTTTCACTGATTGAATAATTCATTTTGAATGGTCTCAACAGTAGCTTTCAGCAATGAATTCGAACTTTTTTAACAATATAAATCAGTAACTTCCACTGACTGAAACTGTCATTTTGAGTTATATAAACTGTAACTTTAATTGATTAAATCATTCATTTTAAAAGTCCATTCCGTAGATTTCACTGAACAATTTATTTTGAATGGTATGATCAGTAGCTTTTAATAATGAAATCTGTCCTTTTGAATAATCTAATTTGCAATTTTCACAGAATAAATATTTTTTATGAATGATCGAAACTGTAAATTTCACTGATGAAAGCAGTCATTTTAAGAGATCCCATCTATAATTTTCACTAGAAAAACAGTACTTTTGAGTGATCTAATCAGTAAATTTCACTAAGTAAATCAGTAATTTGAAATAGCCGAAACTGTAATTTTGACTGATTAGGTAATTAAATTTGAACAGTCTGACAACTGACAAGTAGCTGTCAATCATTGTAATGTAACTTTTACTGACATCAGTAACTTTAAATGATTTAAATAGGAACATTCGCTGTTTAAATAGTTAATTTTGAATAGTCTGATCAGTAGTTTTCCGTAATGAAAGCAGTCATTTTGTCAAACAAGAAAGGACTATAAGAATAAAGAATAATAAACCTACCTAAAACTAAGAGCCAGACGCCCCTCGAAATATCTAATAGCAGAATTGACAAAAGTCGCAGGAAAGGCAATAGCGAACCATCTCGCCAGCCTTAGGAAGAATCCCCTGACATCCTTCAGGACAATCCTCTTGACAATCTGACCCTCCAGAGTGGCAACATAAACCGAGAGAAAAGTTCTTGTGAGCAGAGCCAAGGTAGCACAGGTCAGCAAACCCGCTTCCCTCGTTCGCCATCCTGGGATCATTATTCTCAGAAGAGCAATCAGCTGTTTCACGAAAGCTCTGTCCAGTCCTACAACTTTTCTCCTATTTTCCTCCACGCCATCGACTTGCTGCTGCCGACGGCGAAGTCGTCTCACCTCCTTTTCCTTCGCCTCATTCTCGTCCTCCTCCTGGACCTTTTTCTTTTTCTTGCTCTTGCTCTCGAAGACAGCCGCGATGTACGGGTATCCGATTTTCGCCAGGTAGAGAGTCGTCAGGACCCCGACGACGCCCCGCGTTATCTGCTCCTGTCGGATTCCATATTTCGAGGACGTCTTGTCGATCAACTTCGAGAACACCGAGGACATTATTTACTGATACTTCGAGGGCGATTTGTCCTCCTGAGTCTCATCGATCAACTGATTGACACCTCAGGACTTCCTGGGGAAAAACACTGACACTCACGCCATGTGCAGCACCGTAATAACCCTCCTCGAATCACGACAATTCACGATAACACGACGACGACGAAACATCAACAAACCCTAGGACTCTCCAGTTCACCGTTCACCGGTCACACTGAGAATAACGGCAACAACACTCATGAATCTGACACTCCCTTCCCTTCTCCGTCCGAGAAAAATACACAGGGTGTCAAGAAATGCGCGACTTGAGACCAGTTTACGAATGTTATGCGCAAGGGAATAATGGGGCAGCCATATTTCAGGTTGATTGGCGGAAATTCAAGCTGTCTGCACGCTGAGGGCCAAACAAGAATCCTAATTGCATGCAACAGAACTTTATTTTTTGAATAACTTTGAAAAAAATTATTTTTCACGATATATGTAATAGGACATTATTTTTTATTTATAAAAAGATATTTAATTAAATAATAAGATCGATAAAGAAATTTTGTAACGATTTTAATATTTAATTCAATAGGTTTTTAAAAACAAATAAATAATATGCATATATTGTTATAGTGTAAAATTATTGTTTTTTCAATGCTACAACAACAAAAAAGTATCGTCCTTGCTACAATTGATATTGCATATTGTTTGGCCCTCGAGGTACAGACATCTTGCCAGCTGACGTCACTACTTGAAATATCTATAGTCAACATTCCGCGAAAATTCAAACTGGATAAATGAAATTTTTTTACATTCTCATAATTTATAATTGAGAAAGTATTAAAAATGTCTAAAATTGGATACCACAGTTTTTTAACGGATCTCCACATTTTGAGACCCTCTGAATCCGAAAATCAAGTTTTTACGATGGCATCAGTCTGTCTGTCTATCCGTCCGGCCGTCCTTCTATAAACACGATAACTCTCGTAAAAATGCGCAGATCAAGCCGATCTTTAGCACACTTTTTTATGTACTAAAAGAAAAGACAAATTCCTTAATAAAATAAATAATTAAAAAATAAAAAATATAAAAATTTAAAAAGTTAGAGCATTTTCAAAATGTCAAAAACAAAGAAGAGTGTGAATTATTCAGTTTTAAAATAAAAAATTTAATATTTTAGTCACTGGTCAGTTTCTCTTGTGTAGTTTTAAATTTTATCACATTATTGACTACTGAAATAGCAGTTAAATTTCAAACAAAAAGCAAACAAAACGAACGACTTTTCAAGAAAAAGTTTAAGTTTTAACAAAAAAGATACATTTTTAAAGAAGATAAAATTTCTACTAAGCAGACGAATTTCGAACTGTAAAAAACAAATTTTTAACAAACAACGGAATAGCTTTATTTTTAGTAAAAAAATTAAGTTTCAATGTTAAAGAAATTTTTTAACACAATAGTTAAATTTTTAACAAAAAAAGAAACCACGAAGATTAATTTTGTACTAAAAAGACGAATTTTCAACTAAAAAAGGAAAATTTTCAACCAAAGATGTAATGGCTATAATTTCAGTTAAAAAAAATTAGTTTTCAATAAATAAAACCAATTTTAAACAAAATAGTTTAAATAAAAAAAAAATGATTTTAAAATACATAGTTCAATTTTTAACTAACAGAATAAAACAAATAATTTTCAATACATAAACAAACAAACTTCACGAAAATTTTTCAATAAAAAAAAAGAAAAATTCAACTCAAAAAGATTAATTTTCAACAAAAAGTGGAATAGGTAAATTTTAAGTTAAAAAATTCATTTTCAACTAATAAAAAAGAACTTTTAACAAAATAGTCAATTGCTTCATGAAAAAAATAATTGGGAATAGAAAACAAATTTTCAACACATACTTCAATTTTTTTTAAATTCAATTTTCAATTAAAGAAATTAATTTACAAGCAAAAAAAGATACATTTTTAACGAAAAATGAATTTTTTATCAAATAGTATAAACTTTAACTAAATAATATAAATATTCACCCTAAAATAGAATATTTAAATTTTCAATTGAAAATATTAATTTTCAAGAACAAAAAAAAAACTAATTTAAAAAAAAAATAGGTAAATTTTCGTAATTTTTCATATTTGATGAATTAGGTGAATGGAATTTCTAACAAAGAAGACAAATTTTAAATAAAAAAATTAAA
>JAAAKG020137205.1:0-12966 GCA_010014905.2 Druon quercuslanigerum
ATAAATAAGACTGTCCAAAAGTACTATGCTCAAACAAGAAATAGCAAAAGAATAAAGAAAAGACTCTACGAAACAAGTATTGAAAATGTAATTTGTCTAGGTAACAACATAATGAAGTCAAGAAACTATAATATGTACGTACACGATTATAACATAATCGCGACAAGCGATAGGCTAACCGACTGAGATAAACTATCGTTTACAGATCTGAAAAAATTCTTCAAACTTGGCATGAAGACAAATACCAAAATGTCACTCCTCAATACAGATCCTAATAAGGGAAAAACATTTTTTTGATCTTTATTACAAAGACTGTGACAGACTGTGGTTCTATAAAAAAAAAGGTTTTTTGGGACCTCATTGTCACAATCAAATGACTTCAAGCGGATCAACAAACTTAATGCCTCTCTCGCAAGAGTCTCTATAATAAATGATCCCAGCTGCTCATGTTCATTCATCTCTCAGGATATTGATCATATATTATAATGTTGTCCTTTATACTCCGATCAAAGAGCGGTGTTGATTATTCAGGTTTTTCAAATAAATAAACAACCTCCTTTTTGTACGAATGCTCTCATAAAAGAGCCTAATAATGCAGCATGTTCGTACATACTAAATTTTCTTCAGACCTGTACATTAGGGCGGAGTGAAAATGACCAAATTAGTCGAATCGTTTGAGCTGGGCAAAAAAATTTGTTGGTTAACATCCCAAAAAAGAAAAAAAAAATTTTTTTAAATCGGTTAATATCTTCTGCTCCCTTTTTTGATTTGAAAATTCAAATTTTTGAAATTTTTTGAAAATTTCTCTATTGCTTCGAAAATTATGGCGAATTTTTTCTATGTACAGTTTCTACTGCCGAATAATAAAAAAAAATACAAATCCAAAAGAAAATTTTTGCCTCATTTAGAATTTTTTGAAAATGGCCAAAAAACATCTTTTTTTGGATCGAGTCCTATGCAATGAAAACGTGACTCGTTAACGTTTTTAATTTGAAGCAACAACTAATAAATAAAGCTAGTCTGTTTCGTCACGTCTCTTTTAACAGCTATCACTTGCTTGGGGAAAATCGATGTAGCTAAAAACATTGTTTCTCCAATGATTAGTGCTCTATCAGCAATAATTTTTTTACGAGGTCGAGAAGATTACGCTTTAATCGGGAATGGACGAACGTACTATACTCTAAAAAAGGAAAATTATGCGTTTATCCCCATTTTTTAGTGTAGGCAATTGAAGATTTATCGATTTCTGAAATTTCTTCTTTGCCCCTATTTACTTTCTGACTCCGTTGTATTAACTTATATCTATTTTCATTTCTCTGCTGTGCCCTGCTAAAGGATGTAGCCTATTTTAGGACACCTACGTGCGCAGCGTTTGTGTCATACATACGTTAGCGTAAACACGCTACCGGAATTATGCGCTCGTCTATCAACGTTCCGTTTCGTGGAAACTTGGAACGAGCGAAATATACTAGCGGATGTCTACCAAGTCTATTCATGAATAACTATGGTAGCGTGGCTTTGTATCTGAGCGTGTTCGTATAATTCGCTATATGTGCACAAAATGCTTTTCATCACTTCACAACAAAAAATTGCCTTCTTTTTTAGACAAGAGTTCTTTATTTGGCTGTGTTTGTCCCTCTGTCTGTGCGTGTATGTGTTTCTGCTCGTATTGGCTATACCAGAAGTTTGTAATTTTATTCACGCAATCTATTTTATGTATGCGAAGCTCTCGGTTTTTATATGACTGCCAGCCGTGCCAGGCACGCCTCTGCATAGAACCAATATATTTCATTTTAGACCCATCATCTCATTCGAGTACGGGCAAAACACTTTCCGGTGCACAGTTACATCACCACGTAAAAGACGGGAGCTCGTCAAATTCAATTCCTATGAGCTTTTTTAATTCATTTCAAAGTAGAACTCATCTTGTGATATTGGCAAAAAACGTTCCATGAAGCAAAAAACTGCAAAAAAGAAGTTTTTGCTGTTGACTTTTTGTTAATTATATTTTTTTCACCTCTTAAGGAATGTTCAGGAAACAATTATCACACAAAAGCTTTTAATTTAGACCGTCCTTCCCTAACTTCCATGTATCGAAAATGCCTTAAAAATGCAAAATTACAGTTTTATGTAAAGTTCATGTTAAATATAATATTTTTTGAAATTTCTTAAACAAATTATTACTTGTTTAAACGATTTTTTTCCCTGTTAATCGTGACAAGTTAATATTTTTTGGGATACACGACACAGTTGATGAATGCCATAAAAAATAGTTTTTGTTCACCATATCGTAAGAAGGGAGAATTTTCTGGAATTAATAACCCAATTAATGAATTATAAGCGAAAAAGGTATACATAATTTATATATAGTGGACAAAACACTGATATTTTGCATTTTTTTATACAGAAAATTTCATAAACGAAATGAAAAATATCATTGTCTTGTCCACTATATATACACTATACCAGGGATGGCGAACCGGTCGATCGCCGCTATTACTCGAGTCGATCGAGTCGAACGCGGCAACGCAAAACTTACGTAAGTTAATATATGTATATAAATGTATTGTTTGATTTAAAATTTAAAGAAGTATGTAACTGGTAGATTCCACAGGGTTTCGTCGGTAAAAAGTAGATCTTAGCTCTTATAAAGTTGGCCACCCCTTCACTATACAGTACCCTCCCACTTATTGCGAGAGGCTGGGACTGGAATTCGCGTTATGTGAGTTCCCCCCACCACATCAAAAATCTTTCTCCCCTTAGGTTTACCCTCATATCTGAATGGTTTAGAAAATCGAATCTGTTCAAAAAAGATAATGTAAAAATTTGACAGCTGAGGAAACACATAACAGAAAACATTAGGAGGTTATTACGTTTATTTTACATACTAATCCTAAAATCTGTATAGTTTATTACAAGTTTCATTCATAAGAAAATTAAAATAATGTAGTATTCTGGACTAGAAGGGCATGCAAGTGTTTCCATATAAAACGATTTGGTTTGAATTTTTTTCTATAATAATTAGCCTTTAATAAATTGAAACTAATTTATTAAACAGGTTACACTGAATGTCAACATTTTTTAAACAGTCGGTAGTGGGATCAAAGCGAGTAGGGGAAGTCACGAAAAGCGGTAGTGGGATATCTACACCGCAATCCTCAGGGATATTTTTCATTTAAAGTAAGATAAAAACGTTGCAAACAATGCAAAACTACAATAATCCGATTTCAGGTGATTTTTATCCGTCTCCAGATAAAAACTATACAAAATTTTATAGTTGTAGTTTTAAATTATTTGTAACATTTGTATGCAATTTCAGATAAAAAATACCTCTTAGATTGACCGTGCGTAAACTATTTCTCCCCCTGTCAATCGTTTAGAGTTATTATTTTATGAAATTAAGGATGCAGTTAATGAATGTTAAGAGTGGGTTTTTTGTGAATGAGACATGCTTATTTACCAGTATTTTCTTGTAAGAACCAATTCAATCTAAAAAATAACGTAACAGAAAGATAAGTTGGAAAAATGCTTATTGTTTAAAAATATAGGATATAAGCTGAGATGATAAAATACAGAATAACAGGCGACTTGGTGTCAGGTATACAGAAAAACTATAGTTTAAGTTATTAATTGTTGTTTTTACAACTTCATTAGACCATGTCATAAGTTCAATTCAAGTTACAAAATTCGATAAATTGTTACATTTTCTTAAATTTCTCAAGAAATATATTTTCTTTAAAAGATTATGCATATCTCTATTTGGGCTGAATTGGCGCATAATTTAACTAGCTTTCGAACGCTTTTTAAAAATAAGTTGTTAACTCCGTTTTTGAACAAGTAATCACGTTTCATAGACAGCAGTGATTTTTAATAGTTTAACAGTAGTGTGATTGCAAACTGTCATCCACAAAAAATTTCTCTCTTAATATATGAAGGGGGGAAAAATTTCCTAAACAAATGCAAATTGTTTAAATAATTACAAAATATGTTAAATTATGGAATTTGATATAAAACTGCTGTTTTTTATTATTAGGGGCATTTCCAGGGCACAATGCAAGAACATTGAAGAGATTGAAATACACAATATTATTAAGTTAAAATTATTCCTAGAACAATCCTTAACAGATGACTGAACTTTAATTTACAAAAGTTTAATGAACAGTAATTTTTTTTTCAAAAACCTAGCTTTTCCCATTAAAAAACCGATGTTAATTTTAAGACCCCAGGGCACGGACTTTTTTTGACCGATTTGCGAAAAAAGTGATTTTCTTTTCTTCTAAAAAACGACCAAATTGGAGATATCAATCACCAAAAGTCCAAATTTAATTTTTCCTGAGAACTTTTCCCGGTATTAGTAATTGTATGGACAATTCAGAAATATAAACAATGAAACATGTTAACTTCAAGAAGAATTTATAAACACAAGAAATTTGTTAAGTAATAAATCTAAAATATGAAGATATGCAATATAAAATAGGCAACGCAAGCTAAAAATACATAAGTAAGGGTTTGTCATGCGTAGCAAACCCACCTGATCTACAAGTTCTATAAAGTTCCCGTAAAATGTTCCCCAACTCACAGAAGTTATTCTAAAACCCTCGAAAAGCCTACGTCGGAAATCTTAAGTGTTCGGCGGCACCTGTTGAAAAAAATGTCGAGAAACAAAAATATACAGTTTCTCTATTAGCATTTGGAACTGAGTGTGGGGGGAGGGATCGTTGCCCTCTATAAAACAATAATTTTGATCGGCTCTAGTATAAATATCCTTGACTTTACAACTTCACCTGCTTATATTTATTTTAAAAAGAAGAAATATTTCTCGGGGAATAAAATAATTATTTCTTCAACAATTAAATAATTTCATATTAGTTTGAAAATAATAATACATAAATGATAATCAGTATAACTTTAAATCTTAAAATAATAAAGTGTGAGAAATTTGTAAATAATCACGGAAACCAGCAACCTCATTTTCTGGGCTTCTTACAATATTTTGAACAACAGTTCGAAATAAACGCTGAGAAAATGTAGCTATTTCCTTTGCACAATATCCGTTAAAATCCTTTTAAGCTTAAGAGGAAAAGAAAATGTAACTATACACAGCTGAGGATATTGTGTTCCCATATAATTATATCATATGAATAATGTACGAAAATGATAATGGTTCACAGATCATATGCATTATTAATGAGAAACTTGTTGATTTATTACGTCAGTGAAAAGCTGTTTAGCTTTGTCTCCATAATTGCATCTTTAAAGTTTTTGCTTTCTTCCGCTCTATACTATAAAAATTGTCATATTCAAGTGAATTATTTGTAAATCGATAAGCCCCAGATATTTTATTTAGAATAATTTTACCTTGAAAATATCTTGATGCTTAAGATTAATTACAAATTTATACTAATTTCTCTAGACAACAGAATACTGAATATTACAACAGAAGATAAAAAAAGTTCTACTTTTTTCCTCTGATCTCATTTGCCTTGCTAAGAATACTCGCGAATTTGAACGTCATTATATTTCAGTCTCAAAACTTGTTCTTATAATAGCAGAAATTCTGAAGGAAGTCGATGGTGAATTGCTTTTTTTTAAAGGAGGTTCGTATAATGGAAAATCCTCTGTAAAATGTGTAGCACAAGATCGAGTAATAAGATTGAAGTTGACTTAAATATCTTATGCCCCCGCAAGTGAATTTTCTAAAGACCTCTATGTAAATTCACTGAAATACGTTTCGACTTGAATATCCAATTTGCAAACTAGACTACAAACTTTTGTTTCAAATTTTTATTAAAATATGAAATTTTACTATTTGAAATCTGATCCTTTGTAATTCTACTACAAAAGTTATCACGAAACAAATGGTAAACTTCAATAATCTTAAGAAGTACATTCTCTTAATCACTATGTAAAGATTATTTAACTTCCAAATGAAAAAAATAAAAAGAAAACAACATATTTTTGGGAACAAGAAAAAGTCGTCAATAAACAAATTTTCTTTAAAGAGTAATGTTTAAAATGTTGTTTTTAGTATTGAAAATAAAACATGTGTAAAAATGACTTCACGTCGAAAAGATTACCGTGAAATGCGGATTTTATGGTTAACGGAATCATATGGCCGCGATGGTTACTTCCGCTACATTGAGTAGAATATGATACAAGAGGGGACTATGAGCTTTTCTCGAGCATTCATTTATAAAAGGAAGAAAATAAGTTTTTTCTAAGATTTCAAAGCCGGCTTATCAGAAAATTAACACTTCAGGGTAAATGCGAGGTTATCGACTGTGTTTCTAGTTCAATTCAACTATAGTAATTTTTTACAGAAGAAATTTTATTGAGTTTGTACAAAATTACGCGAATAAAAATCACGGCTTTCGCATTACTGAATGTTGTTTTATAAAAATCCCGTAAGACAACAAAGCTTAGATCAAAACTTATGCAGAATTTAAAATAATTTTCTGTACATCTAATTTAGATTGAAACTAACTCAATGAATAAGATTTTTTAGTGTGTTGGTATGTGTGTGCATAAGCGCTACGAGCAAATGAGAATTCAGAGAGTCCTTCCATTTATGAATTTCCAGTAAATGCATTAAGCGTCCTCGCCGCGTAGAGTTGCGGTATGTTCGAGAGGTGGGGATGATGTGCACAAATTTCAATCGCTCTCGGATGCACATTTGCGGATACATTTTTTTTTAATTCCTTTAAATTAAAAAATGCAAAATGGTCCTATAATAATTGTGCCAATTTTATTTTTCCTGGTATACTAGTATGTATGAATACTATTAAATTATTAAAATACTTTAAAAGTATATTAATTATTTTTAAGCTGCATAGAAGACTAGATTTATTTTTCATAGAATCCTACCAAATAATTTTGAGGAAATAAATCATTTTTATACTTGTTGGTAAATACCTGTTTTCGCATCTTTGCGAAGCTCGAGATAATTCTTTGCAGGCGAAAATATACATTATTACTTTTATAATATTTAAAAATGCCAGCAGACAAAAAAAACTAACATCGAAAACAATGATCTACATTACTGGTATTAGAACTCTAACATCGAAATTACATCTTGTCATAAGGTTGGAACCACCCATAAGTAGGTATAAAAATTATGAATCTCATCGAGTATTTCTTGTAAGGGTCTATGAGAAATGAATCTCTTCATCTCCGTAGCTTAGTTGGTTGCAGCACCTGACCAGCAATCTGAAGAGTTGGATTCGTATACGTAGTGCTGTAAAGAACTACAGACCAAGAAAAATAAAATTTATTTAAACAAAAATTATACCTATCACTGGTAAAAATTACTTAACGTCAAAATTAAGGCTTATAATAATTACTGGAATCGCTTTCAACTATGTAAATATTGATTTCAACTTCCTCAAAGCCGATTAATATCAACACCTGCCAAGAAATTCTATAATGTAATAATTTCTGTAAATCATGTACTAGGAATACGAATTATAACATATATCCCTTCAGAGCAGGATTCGATGACCTTCAAAGATTTACGGAATTGGAAGTGGGTTCATGAAGACAATTTTCCATAAAGATTTTCATATTTCCCCATTTTTTTCTTATTATTATGGTTTTGATTTTTCATCAGTATTTTGCTATTTCCGAGACCTTCTTTTGTAGGCACCCTTACTCTCAATCTCTTCCACGCTATATTGTTTCATTTTCAGGTTCCTGGATACCCTGCGGCCACTACAGCGCAAAGTAATAATCCTGGATAGCGACGAAATGCATTAATTCATACGGCACATTAGTAGAAGCCTCCGGCATTAATGGAGGCGGTTTTTGAGGTTAGGTTACCTCCGCTACGACACTCTATGAACTACAAGATTCCTTCCCATATTCCGTGTGCCTATCGCGCTTTCCATTAACGCATTCGGCGAAACCCGTTAAACGCAAGTTTAAGGTTGATTTAAAGTTAATTGAAACTCCGTTCAATGCAATACGTGCTAGAAATCTAAATATTTGCAATCGAGTTAGAGGAAGGTATTCTTTTAATCTTACAGAATCTCTTTATATTATAAAAAGATGTTTCAGCTATCGAGTCAGAACTTCTCCCGGAGAGGGTTCTCTCCCCCTACCCTCATTATATATACCTAACCCCCTCTACACTAACCTATACCACATTTTCCCTCTCTTTCCCCCTAAACCTCTACATTCTTTTCTACTAATTTTGATAACCCGCTATCCCTTACGCCTTTAATTTAATCCATCCTCTTTCACCCTGCCCTTACACACCCTCATTCCCCTACTCCTTCTATATCCCCTCTGCTACCTTTAACGCTGTGCTATCCGCATCACTAAATTGGTCCTTTTTTGGAAATTATTTGCTCATAAACGCGATAGCGGTTGAAGTTTGCCGTGAGATTAAAATTTGGAAAATTGTTTAAAAACGTTTAAGTTAGGTAATTTCCTCAGGTTTTATTCAAATCAATTACCCGCATAGAACGCATGAGCGCAATGCTTAAAAAACCTAATTTTTAAACTCTCGAAATCTTGGATATATCGGAAATGCCAGATCCAAAAACTAATGTAAAAAATTGCATTTTCTATAGTTATTAATGCAGAATGCTAAACTATTGTAAAAAAGTCTAATTAATTATTATAAAGTGAATAGTGGACAGGAAATTAAAAAATGCTGAAAAAGTCTAGGATGTTGGTAAATTAAATATTCTAAATGTACCTCATTTCTCTATTCTTTATTGAAATATTGTTCAAATTTGCTTGGAAAAGAAGTTTGACTTTAGAATTGACGGCATTTGGGACTTTTTCAACTAATTTTATAACGGGGATTATTAAGTGCTTTTTGAAACTGCAATTCTTTTTATAGGAAAAGTCCAAAATATTTATTTGAAAATTGGAAAAATGAGCTACTTTTGAACTATTTAATAGCCCTCACCTTCCATTTTTTCAAAAAGTTTTATTTTCCTATCCACCGTTCACTTTATAATAATTCCTTAGATTCTTTATATTGTTTAAAGCTTTTAAGTTAATAATTAAAATAACTGAAAAATGTAAAATAAAAATAATTAGACATTTTTGTAAATAGTTTAACAGTCAAAGTTATACAAGTTCTTAATTAAATTACTTTAATTCAAACTAAAATGAATTCAATGAACTTCAATGATTAAAAAAAACTTCCTGATCTACATTAATCCAAAAAGAAGTAATGATAATTCCTCAAAGCTTGGACAATGACTTGCACATTTAGTTTCTCTTTTGTAAGTGTTTCGTGAATGCTCCTTTGTTATTTTGAGCCAAGGAAAAAAATCTTACTACGCGTTTTTCTGAAAAATGATTTTTTTAATTGTTAACGATTAAAAATCTAATTTTTCTCGAAAAAGTAATATTTTTGTAAATATTCACCTTCCTGAAATCTTAAAAACCAATTGGGAAAAATTTTTAAAATTGGCGCGTTTTTTTATTTCAAAAACTTTTATAACCTCAATATGGAAAAAAATAAGATGTGTCATGTTTAGAATATTTCACCGCATTTGCAAACCTAGGCGCGAGCCTCTTAGAAATTTCACCGATTTTTCCTCGCGCTTATATCCCACTGCCATAACTCTCATTTATATCTTCTTGATATCCACCACCTCGCAGTACCATGTGACAAACAAGCCATTCAGTGCGCAGCGCGGCCAGTTCCCCTTTGCTGTGCAGCAATGGTAATTTTATCTATAAAATTAGAGAAAAATATATTGATATTAGATATCAGGTCTTTTTATTACTTTAGATTAGATAAGAAATAATTTGAATGTTATTATTGCTGTGATAAAATTATTTTTATCATCGTGAATTCCTAGTTTTAAATTTATAGAAATTAAAATTAGAACGAAGTGTCTCATGGTCCCCAAATTCGGGATGTGTGCCAAATATTTTTCATATACTTGGCTGGTCGTCCCAAATGTTTAGGATGACTACTTCATCCCCTTTCCCAATCCTCTTAATTTTTTAATACCTGTAAACACAGGCAAATTATAAAAACTTTGTAAATTGAAGAATAAGTATCTGTTATAATCCTTTAAAAGAGTAGCTAAGCATTTTTTTTACAAGAATACATTAAAATGGATCGTAATTAGATATAATTTTATATTTTAAATATTTATAACCAAATACAAAGTGATTTTAGTCCAGCTTAAATATAAAAATGATTTCTTACCTATCTTAAGTATTCAAAACACATTTTAGATAGAAAAAAATAAGAAAAATTAACTTAAAAGTTGAAAAATGGATCTTTGCATATAGATTTTCAAAGCATAAGTAATGTGGTCAGTTGTAAAAGTTCTTGGATAGTTAAGCTAACGTAAAACCAGCGACTTGAGGCGTCAATAGTGCATTCATCGAACAGTTAGCTGCAGTTGGAAATATAAAAAAGCAGCGCATAATAACACATATATTTAGTAGTGCAGGTAATTGAACAGGAAGTCAGTGGAGCGTAAATGTGGAAGGTGAAGAGTCAGTCGTACAGGTCAACGTGTTTACAGTCATCTGACGAGGCTGAATGTTGACAGTAGGTCAAGTATCGAATAGTCAACTAGCGGAGTTGTAGATGGGAATGTTTCAGTTCTTTAGTTGTAGATGTCAACGTATAATCAGAAAATTAGGAAATAAGTAGTGCAAGTTAATATATAGTCGTCCGCGTAAAAGAACAGCTCACAGGTCATTGAATGGTTAAAGATTTGTTTAATTTTTAGTTGCAAATCCATTTTTAACTGAAAATGTAATAATGGCATTTATGAATAAAAATTTGTTTGTTTATACTTTATCTTAATTTTTAAATTAAAATAATATATTGTTTAATATCAATTATTACATCTTTTGTTGAAAACTCATCTTTTTCAGATAAAACATCAACTATTCGGTTTGATGTTAAACGACTTTGTGAAAAATTCATTTTTCTTGGTTGATGCTAAATTAATTTATTTTATAATTGCAAATGCAACTATTTCGTAGAAAATTAAACTATTGGGTTGAAGAATAATTTTCGTGTTGAAAATGTATATTTTTTCGTTTGAAAACTCAACTATTTTTCAAATATTTATTTTGGTTAGGATTCACTTCTTTGGTTGGAAATTTAAATAATTTTTTGAAAATTATTTTGTTTTTTGGCTAAAAATATATTTCCGTCAATTTTAAGACTGTGCGTAACATTAAATCCAGAGTCTCGGAACCATTCTGTCTTTCTTCCTTTTTTTTCTTTCTTGCTTCTCTCGCTGGCAAATCCTTCCGCAGCGCCAATTTTGGGAGATATAAAATGGAGGATCACGGTATCCAGGTTTGACTGTTTTTGGTAGAAAGTGTATTATTTTTTAAAAATATTCGTCCTTTTGGTTTAATTCAACTGGTTGAAAACTCATTTTATTCTTGGTGAAAATTAATATTCTTAGCTGAAAATCTAACGGTTCCATTCTGGTCAGAGATATTATATATTCTACTTAAAAACTTAACTGTTTGGTTTACAAATTAACTTCCTTCTGGAAAATTCATCCTTTCTGGTTAAAATTCTACTGTTTTTTAAGATACTTGACTCTTCTTTGAAACACAAATCTTTATTTATTTTATCTATTTGGATAGTTAGTTGAACTTCTTCGGTGATAATTTATATATTTACTTGATGGTTTAACTATTTGGTTATTATTAAATAAGTAAAATTAATTTAGTTGAAATTTCAGGTCCATATTATGCCACATGCGGCAAGTGTCTCTGCGGCATTTCACATATGCGGCAAGTCACACCTGCGGCTTGTCACACCTGCGGTTTGTCAAATCTACAGCATGTCACATCTGAGGCATGTCGCATCTAGGCATGTCTCATATGCGACATGTCACAACTACTGCATCTCAAAAAAGCGGCTTCTCTTCCATGCGGAATTTGTCACAGTGAAATTGACATTTTTGATTCATGCGGCCAGTCACAGGGGTGCCTTCCTGCCTCCCACGAGACGTCGAAAAATAAGTAGTGGTGTGACCTTACATTATTTCTGTGACCATTCAAAGGGGTGCGTTGAGAGATGCCGCATAAGGTAAAATTTCACTGTGAGACTTTCCGCATATGAGACATCGTGCAGATGTGATATGCTACAAATGTGACATGCTGCATGTGTGAAATGTCGCAGATGTGGCATTCCGCAGGTGTGACTTTTAGCAGAGAGACATCCCGCATGTGACATGTTTTGTCCTCGATATTTTAACGATTTTGTTAGAAATTCATTTATGTTGTTAAATAATTTTTCTTTTATCAGAAAATTTTTCTTCTTGTTCACAATTCATCTTTGTGGTTTCAAAATTCAGCTATTTACTTAAAAATTCAATCTTCTTGTGTGGAAAATGCTGCGTTTAGCCCTCTTAGGATGATGGCCCCCAGTAGCGGGCCGCACGGCTGATCCACGCGCGTTGATATATTGAAATTAGAATTTTCACAATATGGATGTTCCACAGGACCGCAGGGGGCCCAGCTCGGCTGCCCTCTCGATCAAGACTTAAAATTTCTAAGTCCAAAGATGAATAATCTTCGACACCAAAAATTTTAAGGTTTCATGAGTTCAGACTTACAAACAATGATTTTTTAACAAAAATTCGATGACACTTTTTTGAAATTCGAACTGTGAGAATATGGATGTTCCATAAGGGCCCAGCTGGGTTGCCCTCACGGATCAAAAATTGAAATTTCTAAGTCTGAAAGGTGATATATATATATATAATATTTGTCATAAGGACAACCGCAGGATTTCGCCGGGATCGGGTGCTAATCTGAAATTTACACCCGATCCCAGCTAAATCGCGGTACAATTTCAGCCATAACCACGTCTCACTACCGTGAGATAGGTGGTTACAGTCTGTGACGAAATCAGTACGGCGATCTGGCAAAAGTATCGTGCACCCTAAGGACACGGAGCGACCCAAGGACGACCGCCTTCTGCATTTTCCCCGCAAGAGTTTTAGCATATTG
>JAAAKG020137206.1:0-12966 GCA_010014905.2 Druon quercuslanigerum
CCCTTCCTCACACTACTCCCCTCCCTACCGATTGAGTCACGCCTACCCCGAAAGGGAAACGGCTTAATGGTGTAATAGTTATATTTTAATAATTGTTGTGCACTTAACAAAAGAGATTTTTAAACACAAAAAATTGGGCTTAACCAGGATTTAAACCCGGAACCTCTCGCACGCAAAGCGAGAATCATGCCCCGTTTTTTAAACAACGTTTATTAAATCATAAAGTATATACATGGTTACTTATTTTGAACAATTTTAGCTACGTGAAACGTTGGTGAGAAACACAGCTTGACATGTTCTAATAAGGGTACTAGTACCAATAGTGTGTGGCCTTGCACGAAGGCACTCGCAAACAGAACTGTAACACTTTTTTTATATGATAATGACAATAAAAAAGTTGTACGCAGCACTCATTAGAGTTTTGTTAATGTATCGGATAATTATAACGACTAGGCGAAAATAAAATAAAACCCAGTTACATCATTATTTTTGGTCTTAGCCATGTGCTCGATTAATCTAAACATTAAGGATTAAATAATTACAATGAAATATATACAATATGTACACAAAATATTGCTCAAAACGAGAAACGCATCAACTTTCTCAGAACACTTTTCTTTAGCTTAGTATATTGTTTAATTCGGTTCTAGCCAATAATATTTTTTCACATTTTTTCGTTGTTTGACGTTATTATCTTTGTACGATGTTTTTATTGAATAGCGCATTTTGTTTCTATCGCGGTCGCAGTTCATATTTGGATCTTACATTATTTTTTTGATGAATGCGTGCCTATGTGCGTGGTAAATTATTGGGATGTAAACACCTCAAGATGAATATATCCCATTTTTAGTGCTTTCTCGTGGTAACTTGGGTTCGGAAAGTATTGTGCAAAAATAAACGAATTGCTCGTTATTTTCGCTGAATTATCTATATGATCTCAATTTAGTTTTAGTTTAAAGTGATCTATTCGTTTGATATTAGTTGCATTATAAAGTTCTTGATTTGAATAGTATCTCGAGTAATTCGATTGCGGTGATTTGTACATTTTTAGGCAGGCCCGTAGGCAATTACGCTCGAAACTTCGCTACTTTTCTGTTAATGATGGGCCTACGTTATACCAAATTTGTTGTCTAAACAGCAGCCTAAGCATTGTACGGAATTCACGTGTGTATTTGGACATTGTTGTATTTTATGTCAAAGTCTCTCCAAACTTTTATATATTTATTGTGTACTTCGTCTACAGTTGAACGAAATAGGATGGTTTCACATTTATCTTTGTTACATTTAAGCCTCCATGTTTTAAAATATTCCATTATACTATCCCATTTCGTTTGGAGAATTCTTTTCGCTACAAACATGCACTTAGCTATTACTTAGATAATTACATCATCGAAAAAAGGCTATGCCACCTATGTATACCATTTGTTTGTTTAGACTGCGAGGTCCATTTTTTTATATGGAGGGGTCCCTCTAAGATTTTTGACACTTTCATTGGTCCCTCATTTAACTGAAATATTGTTAATGAATCGCTAAAGAATACATCAAACAGAATTGGAGAGTTAACTGCCCCCTGTTGTAATCCCTCTATAATGTTAAATGATTTTGAGAATTTTTCTTTATCGAGCGGGTCGTATACAAAAAAACTTCTATTATATAGCATTAACCACAGATAACGCACCAAGTGCTTAGGGAAACTCTTTTTTATCAATTAAAAAAATAAACCGTCTATCCATACTGTATCGAAGGCTTTCTCGAGGTCGATTAGACAAGCTCCAACGAATTTATTTTCGTTTAAGGCCCACCATAAATCGGATGTAAATGTACTGATAGCGTGAATTGTCGAGTGGCGATGTCGGAATCCGAACTGGTCATCTGGCAGTATATTTTTATCATTGCAAAATTGTTGCACGGATTTATCGACTATTATTTTGAATATTTTACTGATGTTGCGTAAAAGGCTAATCGGTCTGTAATTTCTTAATTCCATTCCATCTTTCTTCTTTTTTTCAATGGTATAACCTTTGCTACTTTCCAAGCGTTGGGAAACTAGCAATTATTGATCAAATTGTTAAATAAAACTATATATTTAAATATGATAACTGCTGCTAAGTTTATTGATACTGTGTTGGGAATTTTATTAATTCCAGCCGATTTTTTGTTTTTTAGCGTTTTTAGTATCTTGGTTAGTTCCATTCGGGCACAGAAAAAGTTATTATTTGTATCAAATATTGGCTTATGAGCTGGATTTTTATCATTTAATTCGGTTATAGTTATTTTGTTTTTTAAGTCCCTGTCTAATTCTTCTTCGAAAGTTTTGACCACGCCTTATATGATATTGTCCAATGCTGGTTTACCGAGATTAGCATTAATTATATTTACGCTTCCAAAGTGAGAGCCTAGTAAGTTTAGTCTGTCAGTTGGATCATTGTCTAAAGTATTGCCCTGTTCGTCCACGTGACAGTTTGCTTGTGTAATATTTGCTTCCACGAGTAATCCGCGTTTGTTGTTAGGAACATTTACAGTTTCTATCGGCTCGATAGGTTTAAACCTAAATATTCTATTTATGTCTGGGAACATTTTTGTATGATTATGTATCGAGATTTTCTTAATTTTTCTTGCCAATAGTTGCTGATGACTTTTTCAAATTCGTCGTTTAGCTCTAATTTGATCGTGTGGAACACGTACTCTAACATCTTAATTTCTTCTCTATCTTCGTTTATTTTTTTTAAGTTTAAAAATGTTGCTTAAGATCTGACTTTTGTTTTTTTGAAGTTTGATAATTCTAGGTGTCATATATTTCTTTGTCGAATCTAGATTATTTATTTTAGGTACCGACGACTCAATTGCTTCTCAAATTATTTTGTCTAGGTTTGCAAGTTGTTCGTCAATTATTTTATTTGATAAATTTTTCTCTACTTCTATATTTGGATTATAATCCTTAAAAAAGTTATTGAATTCCTCCCAATTTGCTTTATTAAAATGGTATTTTTTGTTTTGCGTTGGCTCTTTAAAAATTATATCTGTAAGCTCATTTATTGAAATTTTCAATTGGATCGCTTGGTAACTGAATGATTAACCGAGAGTCTGTGATCAAGCAGACAAATGTCCAGGTAAGAAGATGCTTTAGGGAAATTGGGTTCGCTAGGACCGATCAGTTTCATTCTGTATGTAATGTAATTTTTCCTATTCCAATTTATAAGATAAATCCCCCTCGAATTGTTTTCATAGTTTAACCAATCCTCGTGTTTGGCGTTAAGGTCGCCAGCCAATATGAACCAATTTTTATCATCATGAAGATTTAAATCGGAGCAAATTGTTTCCAATTCTTTGACAAAATTGCACCGTTGGTTTCTGGCTGCATACGCGCTTACGATGAACAAATTCTGTCCTTCCGTCAATTTAATTTTAATTATAGTAGATTCTAAGTTCTCTAATTTATGATTAGATTTTAGGTCCACTTTTGAACATTTAATACTATTTTTTAACAGTATTGCTGTACCGCCCCCCTGTTTGTTATGTATGTCATTACGTAATACTTTGTAATTTTCTAGTTCGAATCTGTGTCTTGTGTTAAATTAAGTTGCGCTCAGCAGGACGATATTGGGGTTCCACTTTATTATCGAGCTCATAAGATTAAATCTTCTTATGTTAGAAACCAGAGAATTCACGTTTGCTGCTATTATTTGTAAGGGAAATCGCCCCTCGACAATCCGCGCCTTGTTCATGTTATTGTACGACTCATTTTCTATATTTAAAACTAAGTAAATTTTGTTTATCTTACTCGAGTTGACCTTGATCGTTTCGATTATCTCTTTAAGTTGGTTTGAGATTAGAGAAAGCATTTCTTTTTTAAATTCTTCGAGGAAGAATGCTAGTGCTCCCTGAAACGCCGAGTCTGTATTTGTATTTGTACGTGTTTTGTTGTCAGAGGCCTCAGAGCTTTTTGCTACTGTCGCCTTTCCCCCCGTCATTTCCGCAAACGATGTACCCGGACGGATGTATGAGGCGGTTTTATTTAGTTTTCCTAACCCACTTGTCTTGATTGTTTCTAGTCTATTTTTTATTTTGACTTTGATTTCTTTCAGTTTAGAGCATCCATCCCCTCCATGAAGCAGGATGTCCTTTACTGTTTGCAATTCACACAGAAGACATCGTTTTTATCATTATTTTCTTTAGTAATTTGACATTCGCTCGGTCCGTGCTCATTGGGGCATTTTACACAGCGATAAGGCTGGTTGCAGTATTTTGCATTGTGTCCTAGCCTCTGACAACGTTTGCTCATTTAACCAGTTGGTGCACTAATCTTTACACAAAAAATTTTTGTGTATTTATTTTTGTGACTTTCAATACGTTCACATTGTACGAGTGTTGTCGTTTTTTCCTCCTTTAGAGTTCGCGTGAAAGAACTAATTTTATTTTCCTGTAAGATACCCCATACATTTTTAAATTTTCTAAACCAGGTAACACTACGTGTATTTTTTCGGGAGTTAAGTAGATTATTGTGACGTTGTCTAAATTCACTTTATCTTTAAATAGCGAAATCAACTCTTTGATAGAATGGCGGTTTACATCGATAGGCGGAGTTTTTGAACTTAACCTAGCTTTAGTGTACCTTTTACTGTTTGTGTGTTGTTGCCATCTAGTCTCGGCTCCTGTGTAGACCTCTGAATGATTGTTTCGTTGTGACGAATTGTTTTCCTCGTGGAGTCTACTGCTTCTCTTGTTGAGTCCGTTTCTGCCCGTGTGTTGCTTTGTTCCATAGGCTGTTTCCGTGTTGACCTCTGGATCATTCTTATTTTGTCATTCGTTGATTTTGACTGGGTTTGTGTTTATTAAGTGGTGGAATCTATTGGGGGTTTGGAACGGTGAGTAATACGTCATTTTTTCCTACTCCCTGTCATTGTCTATGTCAAGGCCCCTTTCTGTTTCTTCTGTCTCCTGCTCTTTAATTGATGAGGACCTTTTCTTCTTTTCCACTGCACTTGTATTGCTTCGACTGTTCGTCGTCAGGGGCACTGTTGTTTCTATCTTTTTGGGTGCGTTGGTGTCGTCTGCTATCGTACTAGATCGCTCCTTGTTCCTCGTTTCCGTCGCTTGAGATGATGAAGATGGCGTCATGTTAGGCGGAAAACTCGCCTTAAATTCCCATTTATTTTCCACTATTTCGCCCACTATATCGTCTTTTTCTTTTAGATTTATTTCCAATTTGCTCATTTTTTGGCTGGTTCATTTGGGTTAGTTGGGTTTATTGGTTTCTGTTGCTGATGGTTACGGCGTAATATTTTTTTCACGGTTTTGATGTGCTCGTATTTTAGACCGCTTCACTGCATTTTCCTCTCCATTGTCTTCGGATACAAGCTAGAGCATCTTCTTCATCGATTGTCGTCTGGTGTGTTTTCTGCTGAACTGTCCGTTGTCGGGCTGGCCTCCTGCTTCCTTTTTCGAGCTCGAACCGTTTCTTCGGTTCTTTTCACGGGTGGCATTGTTTTAGATCCGAGCGCCCTATTCGTCCGCCATTTTCGCCGGTTTTCATCGACACTTTTTTTTGGATTTTGTCACTGAACACTTACACAGCTTTTACACTTGATCACTGTCTTTTTTGTGTAAAAGAGCTTTTTTTGCCGTTGGGCCATACAAATTCACGGAAGCAAACCAACCACATCTAAATTTAGGCTGAGAAATTGCCACGCGTATTCGTGCCACCAGGAACGCCTAAGGGACGCCTGTCTGAGTTTTACTTGTCAGCTTCCCTACTCGTTTGAAAATCCCCAAGAAACACTGTTTTTATACCTTAGGTGGAGAATGAAAGGCGGATGGTCATTTAGGCACTTTTCGCGTTATTTTGAGCTGTTTTACTGAAAACTGGACTCGCGTCCAGGTACACATCCTTTTGGCCACTTTGCTCAAGCGAGAATGATGAGAATCATGCCCCTAGCCCATTGAACGGATGATATCTTTTTTATATACCGAGAGTATATACCAACAAAAAAGCGTGCAGTCGTTTGGAACCAAACTTCACACATTTATAAAACAAAAGGAGACGGACTGCGCAGAATGCTATTGCGCACTCTATGTGCATTCTATTGTTCACATTCGCTGCATGTGCGCGCCGTTGTACGGCGCAGACAGTTTTCGCTCCCTAGCTGGCTCACTGATCTGGCGACGCTTTTATGACGTGTTATGCGTAGGTGATGAAATTCGTTTTTTGCTACAAATCTTTCCGTATTAGAGATCACGTTTGAGTGGCGGGCTAACGGTTGGATGCGTAGGTAATAAAATTCTTGTTGTGTTTGAAATCTGTCTAGCGGTTACATTTCGTGTCGATCGTGATTTTTGTATATAGTGAGTTTTAGAATTTCCACGCTACTGTTCATCGTACGCTCATAAAGTTAATACGTTTTGTCACGTTTGTGGAAAGAATGGAACGAAAAATACCGTCGATCAATTAATGATTCGATTAAAACGTCACACTTCAACTGTTATGGGACTTCAATGAAAAATTTGGATAAGCCGTGGGTACCAACCTCAATTTTTCATGCTTGTAGATTAAATTTGTCAAATTGGGAAGGTCAAAGTAACAAGACGCAGACTGTTGTTTAACCACCTGTTTGGCATGAGCCCAAGGATGATGATGTTGATTGTTACTTTTGCTTATGCAAAACAGGAGGTTTTTCTAAAAAGTATTTGGAGAAGATCGTTTACCCTGATTGGTATTAGAAATCATTCTGAAAACAAAAGTGACCGATCAACTCACGAATCAATGGATACTGACGATCCTAATGAAACTGAAGATTCTTCTTGGGAAGAATCAGATGATCAAAGCCCTAAATTTTTTGAACAAGACGGATTAGACGATTTTATACGTAACCATGATCTTCCAAAAGATAAAGCTGAGCTTTGCGCTTCAAGACTCAAAGAGAGGAAACTATTGTTACCTAGCACTAGAGTAACTGTTTACAGAAATAGAAAAGGAAAGTTTATCAAGTACTTTTAAATGGACAGTGGGATTGTGTATGGTAATGATATCGAATAACTCGTTAATTTCTATAAAATAAACTTATATACGCCAGAGGATTCGCGCATTTTCATTGATTCGTCTACAGAAAGTCTGAAAGCAGTACTATTACATAATGGAAATAAGCACGCTGCAATTCCAGTAGGTCACTCAACTATACTGAAAGAATCTTATGATACTTTCTAATTACTCCTGATAAAAATAAAATACAATGTCCATAATTGTCTTATTTGTGCTGACTTCTAAATGATTAATCTTATAATAGGTTTACAATCAGTAAACATTAAATACCCTTGTTTTCTTTGCCTTTGGGACAGTCGTGCAAGGGATGAACATTGGTTAACGGAGAAATGGCCAGACAGATTAGAGTGGACAGTTGGTCAGTATAATGTTGTTTATGAAAATCTTGTTGACAGAAAGAAAGTATTATTGCCACCACTCGATATAAAACTAGGATTAATGAAGCAATTTGTGAAAGCCCTAAACACCGAAGGAGAATGTTTCAATTATATCAGATCTACATTTCCGAATTTAAGTGATACCAAAGTTAAGGAAGGTATTTTTGTTGGGCCTGATATAAGAAAACTTATCAAAGATGATGACTTTATGAAAACTATGACATCTATTGAAAAGGCTGCATGGTTGAGTTTTAAATATATTGTACAGAAAATTTAGGGAACAATCGAGATCCAAAGTTTAGATCTATTGTATCTAGTATGTTAAAGGATTTTTAAAGATTAGGTTGTTTGATGAGTATGAAATTACGTTTTCTCAAATCACATTTGGATTATTTCCCAGAAAATATTGGAGCATTCAGTGAAGAAATGGGCAAACGCTTTCATCAAGACTTTCACCAAAAAGAGCAACATTATCAAGGACGATGTAATGTAAGAATGATGGCCGACTATTGCTGGTCTTTGCAAAGAAATGATAATGACCCAACTAGTCATAAACGAAAGTCTCTTCAACGATCGTTTGACCTGAAGCGCGAACGTTTACATAAGAAAACAAGCAATTAGTGTCACCTTCATTGGACATACAATCGTAAGTCTTGCCTTAACTGGCTGCGCAATCGTAAGTCTTGCCTTGACTGGCTGGACGATTCAAAGTCTTGTCTTGACTGGCTGGAGGATAAAAAGTCTTGCCTTTATTGGCTGGGCAATCCAAAGGCTTGCCATAATTGGCTGGGCAATCTAAAGCCTTGCCTTAATTGGCTGGAAAATATTAAGTACTTTCTTGCTTAGCTGGACAATCCCAAGTCCAACCTTAAGTAGCTGGAAAATATTGAGTTTTGCCTTAGTAAGCTGGAAAATCCTAAGTAAATGTACAATATTAAATGAATCATAATAGTAAAATTTGTTTTTTTAATGCCCTAACTGTTTTCCATATTTGCTCTTCTAGGAGTTATAATAAAAAACTGAGCCAATCAAAAAGGAACCTTTGAAAACCCCCCAGATAACATTGTCAAGGGACAATGGCATACCATCTCGGCGTTAATGGGTTAATACGCTAAATTGAAAAATTTTATATCAAGGTTAGCCCACTTGTAGTGTGAAATTCAATTATTTCACGAAATGTAAACGACTAAATTCGCTGCTCCCAGGGTTAGGTGGGTTAGCCTGCTTATGATTTGGTAGGGGTAATTTCTGGGTTTAGTTGGATTAGCAGGTACGTGGATTAACCCACTTGTGATATGGAACTTTATTATTCCAAGAAAAATATGCGAATAAACTTATTGTTCCCAGAGTCAGGTGGGTTAGCAAGTTCGTGGCTTGTTAGGGGTGGTTTCTACCCCTAGGAAGCGGCTTCCGTAGAAATGAAAAGACACGGGTTCCATACTTTTAATTGTTTTATCAACGTGCAAAGTTTGGTTCCAAACGACTGTACGCTTTTTTGTTGGTATTTTGTACGGGATCCTTTGTTCTTTTTTAAAGCCCTAAATTGTGGCCGCCATATTGGATCTTCTAGATGTTATAGCAAAAAACTGACATCAGCAATAGAAAGCGCACCCTCGAAAACCCCTGAGATAATATTTTGAAGCAAAAATATCCTAATAAATCCGAGTAGGTTTGAAAGAGTTACATAACCTCAAAAACAGCTAAAAAAACGGGTTTTTTGCACTTTTAAGTTAGGATATCTTCAAAACCTGACGTACAGCAGCAATTTCGAGTTCGGATTCGGATTCAGCGCATCAAAATCCTTCGAAAATGTTTGATCTGCTTCCTGGCTTTTGACTTTTGTCAAATTTTGTCGGCCTGTGTAATCCAAGCATGCGCAAATAAAGGTGGCTCAATTAGCATCACCGATTTCAAATGCAGTACCAACACAGACACAGACTACTGTTGAGCGGAATCGTTACAATCGAATATTGTTACGAGAGAATCCTTACATTCGAACCCACAATATCGTTTAGTGATTTATTAATAAGGTTAATATTTTTTAGAGAGAGAAATAAACCTCGGGTGATAAGAAATTAAACTATAACAATTGAGCGTGCACCATAGATTCCATAAAGTCGTTAGCGCTTGGACACGCTCTCCCAGTACCCCGTGCGTTTGCCGAAACGCAGAAAAATTTCCGAAAATAACCAGCTTGGAAAATTCTCTGAGCAAAAAATATCACAATGCGTAGCTCGGCTAGCCACCAAACTTTTATCCCGGTTTTTTTTATCAAATTAACATTTTTCTTACTAAAAATTCAAAACTTGAAATTTCCATTGTAACGAAACCAATGACTCTTTTACCTAAATTCGCTAAAAATCGGCTTCTGCTCAAGAAAATGATTTCGTTCAGGGAAGTTTCACCAGTTAAAAATCTGAAGGAACTAAATGCTTTTCTATACATAACTGGTTCGTTTGTAGAAAAAAATTTCGTACACAACTTGTTTGTGTGCAGACACGAGTCAGTCGTTTATCGAGAGTAGCTAGTCGTTTATACTACAACAATATCAATAGAACAGAGAGTAGTGCCATCCACACTACTCATTGCTTCACGATACATGACTGAGTATCGTGGGACTCGCGATACGCGTTTCTGATCATGAAGGATCGAAGTCGAATAACAAAAAATGGAGCAACAGCTCTCAACCTATCGTAAATAGAGAATGAAATCAGAATATCAAGTTGACGTTTCGTCAACGTTTATAATTAAAAAATGCATGCCATTGGCGATCTTGATTCAATTAGAGTGCGTTCGTTCTTATTCGGTTTCGATCGCTAATAATCGGAAACGCGTACCGCGAGTCCCACACGACTCAGTCGTTTAGCAAGAAGCTATGAGTAGCGTAAACTGCACTTCTCACTGCTCTTTTGATATTGTCGTACACGGAGAAAATCCTGAAGCACGGAGTGCTTTTTTATACACGACTAGTTCGTTTATATAAAAAAAAATTTACACACTCGTTTATGCTACCACAATATCAATAGAGCAGGGACTAGTGCGATTTACACTACTCATTGCTTCATCATAAACGACAGAGTAGTGTGGGACTCGCGGCACGCGTTTCCGCTTATTAGCGACCGAAGCCGAACAAGAACGAACGCGCTCTAATTGAATCAAGATCGCGATTCGCATGCATTTTTAAATCATACGCGCTTATTTACGGAGTATGCGGCCAAAATAATATAATAATATAATATTCAATAAAGTAAACTATTTTCAATGATTAGAGATCGTATCAAAGGATGAACAAAACTACATTTTTCATTAAAGAAATGAGTGTTATGAACAATATTCACAGAAAAATAACTTACCTTGAACGTTTCAACGTTTTCTTCAATTGTTTGTCACATGAATGTCTATGAATGTTGACGAGGCGTCAACTCAATATTCTGATTTTATCCTCTATTTCCAATAGGTTCACAGATGTTGCTGCGTTCGCTCTTATTTGACTACGGTCTTTCATAATGCAATACTCTCTGCTCTATTGATATTGGTTTAGCATAAACGGCTAGACCACAGTGGTGCACTGTCTTGCAGGAGGGCATTAGGGTTTGAGGATGAAGCTGCAGTGTGTTCGATAACGAGTTGAATTTGTCCTCGTCAAATTCGGAAAGCTCTTATAATTATCCCTGGGGAGGTATGAGGATTATCACCCCCAGGACGGCAGACTCAAATGTGGTCGAAACAGGATCCAACAAATCCTCAAACTCGACAATATAAATGCTAAATCGCTAGTTCATCTTGAAGCTAGAAATTCAAAATATCATGGTAAAAGAGATCCTGATTCATTCTTCTACGTATGCAAAAAATTTACGAAGATTGTTATGATCTTACAATTGCTGATAAGGATAAAGAATGGGTGCCACATAAAATATGCGATTATTGTAGATAACAATTGACTCTTTGGCATTAAAGTAAGAATATTAAAGATCTAAAACTAAAAAGTCAACTTTATGGACAGAATCCTCTTGTGAAGAGGATTGCTATTTCTGGAAGAACGATGTAACTGAACCACCTCATCAGCGATTTAGGACTATCCAAAGAAACAAGTTAATTCTATGTTTCTATACTCAAAAAGAAAAACTTGGTCAAAAATATGTGAAAGAAACTTACTATAGGAATAGCGAAAGAGATTTCAGCAAATAATTCAGGCAAAAAACAAGCCTTAATTAATTTATTACAACGATATAAACGGATTGATAAATGAATTGAAACCAGGGATTTATAGACCCAACGAATGAAGAATATTCATAGATTCCTGCAAGGAAAGTTTAAAAGCTGCTTTGCTTCACAATATGAATGCTTTGCTCTCACAGCGGCAGCACATTCAACTACGTTGAAAAAAATGACAAAAATATCAAGCTAGTATTGGATAATATGAAATATTCAGAACAGAATTGGAGGATTTGTGGGCATTTAAAAATATGGAAAATAATTTTAGGTCAGCAATGATGTAACGTTAAACACCCATGATTCCTATACTTATGGGATAGTAGAGATCTACCTAATCATTAGAAAAATATTCATTGGGCAGCCAGAGAAACTTTTTATTCAGTATCAGAAAACATCATCAACCTCCCACTAGTGGATCCGGCGACAGTTTCACTGTCACATCTGCATATAACACTGGGCATGGTGAAGCAGTTTATATCAGCATTAGAAGAAGAAGGTAGCTGTTTTTTATATCTTTAATTTTTAGGGAACCACAAGAGTAATAATTACAAAAGAATTGTGAGAAATGTGTTACAGAATTTCGATAAAATGGGAGGTAATATGAGACTGAAATTACATGTATCAAATTCCCGTATTGACTATTTTCCAATAAATGTAGGTGATTACAGTGAAGAGCATGGAGAAAGGCTCCATGGACATAATAAGGAGATGGAACGTTGCTATTAAGGGAAGTAGTATATAAACATGATGGCAGACTTTTGTTGGATATTTAAGAGATAACATACTTATAAAGGAGCTTAAAAGAAACAAAATCCATTACGTCGATCTTTTGAGGAGAAAAGAGTGCGACACTCAAGAAAGCGGGAATTCAAAAGAACTTTCTGTGAATTTGGACTCAGGAACCTCAAAAACATAGGATACGACCACTTTTCATTGACAAATGCATATTTGTAATGAAATTATCAATTTGCCGCGTTTTTTCTTCAGTTATAGGGATGAAATGTGACGTCGTAGAAACACAAAGACTCCGGATTTGTACTCAGCGAGCTCGAAAACATAGAATAAGACTACTTTTTGTAGACGGGAATCATCTTTTACCCGAAGTCAGCGATTTTCCATACTTTTTGATGTTAGCGACGAAATGCGACGTGAGGAAGCCAAACCGCATTCGGATTCACCGACCTAAAAACGTATGGTTAAGACTATTTTCATTTCTTTCCATGTCGGTTTTTTTAAATACATTTTTGAAAACAAAAAAACGTGTAACGTGCCATTTCCCTTCCAAAGTAGGTGTAACTCACTCGGTGAGGAGCAGAGTAAAGTGAGGAAGAAGGTATT
>JAAAKG020137207.1:0-12966 GCA_010014905.2 Druon quercuslanigerum
TTAGTAATATTATATATAAATTTTAAATAAGCGCGCTTACATGTCGGTACATGCGAGGTTAAATCAATCGTCGACAAGATGGCCATTTTAGTGACATTTCTGTCACTCGCTGTTGCAGAACTGACATCATTTGCATGAGTGCGAGTGAGATAAATGAGAGAAAAAAAACCTTGATCGTCCAAGTCCACCGCCAGTGCGTCATGGCATCACAGTGTCTCTCAGCATCACTTGTCTAGTGTTCTAAAGAATTTAAGTGCTCGGAGAAATTCCTACGGGTATAAGAATATTCTCGAGAATATGCTCGACCTTTATGTGCTTTGGGAATTTAATGAGCATTTATCAGCATTTTGAATTATATTTTTAAAAATAGTATTTTCTATCTTTAATAATTATAATTACATTATTTAAATGTCCCGGGAAAATGTCTCGCTTTTAATTGAAAAGGGCGCTAAATTTGAATAACGAAATAAGACAAAATAATGGAAAAAATGATATTCGCATTACACAGTGCCTTACTCAGAGTTGCTACAATATTATAATTACTAAATTTTTCTTCTTATAAAACCAACCATAAGCCTAAAAGAATAATAATATTACTGCAAAAAAATTTTTTTTCTCAATACATGTTAAACACTTCATAGTAGAGTTTTCAAATCAAGAAGATAAATGTTTAGCCTGAGAAAGGAATTTTCAAACTAAAATGAGGAATCTTCAAACAAAATAGTGATTTTTAAACAAATAGTTGATTTTTTCACTTAAAAGGATTGAAAAAGTACAGGAATTTTCATCTAAAAAATATCAAGTTTTAGCGAAAATTAGAATAGTTCAAATGTTAAAACAATAAATTGTCAAGGAAAAAATGATTTTTATAACCAAAAATATAAAAATAAAATTTTCAATTAAAACAATCAATTTTCAACCAAAAAGAATGAGTTTTTAACAAAATAATTCAATTTTAAAAACTAAAGGTGAATAAAAAAGGTAAAAAAGATACAGTTTCAATAAAATATATAAATTTTGAACTAAAAAATATAAATTTATAAACCAAACCTTCAATAGTTCAATTTGCATATAGAAATGTAAATTTTTAACAAAGAAAAAAACGAGTTTTCAGCAAAATTATTCAGTTTTCAACTAAAAATATGAATTTTCAAGAAAACTTGGATTCATCTAATAAATTAATTTTTAATTCAAAAGAAAGGAATTTGCAGCCAATTGAGTCACAGTAATGAATTTTTGACCGTATAGTGGAATTACAACACAAAAGATAATTTTTCAATAAAAAAAACGAATTTTTAACTAAATATTTTTTTAAACCAAAAAAACGAATTCTTATCATAAAAATATAATTGTTAAATTTTCTACACATCAGAAAATTCTGTAGAAAAAAAATTACATTTATACCGAAAAAGATAAATTTTTCACAAAAGATGAAAAAGTTAAAGTGAATTTTCAACTAAAATGATAAATCTTCAACTAAAAAAAAATTAATTTTTAACCCAACACAAAAATTTTCAACTAAAAAAATAATTTTTCTACCAAAAATAAAATATATTAAAATTTTTAATCAGTAAAATAAATTTTTAACCAAAAAGAAAACGAATTTTTACCAAAAAAGTTCAATTTTCAAGAACAGAAATTAACTTTTACCAAAAAGATAAGACAGATAAATTTTCAACTAAAAATAGAATAATTAAACTTTCAGTAAAAAACTTAATTTTAAATAAAATCAAAGTAATTTTTCAACGAAATAGTACCATTTTCAACTAAGATTCAACTTGAAAAGGATCAATTTTCAACCAAAAATTCAAGGTACATTTTTAGCTTGAAAAATGTAATCTAAATAATCAAAAACTAATTTTCATGAAGAAAATGAATTTTTACCAAAATAGATAAATCTTTAACAAATTAAATGAATTTTCAACTAAATATTTAAATTTTTAAAAGAATTTTCAACCAAATGTAGATAAAAATTTCTTAGTATCTTTTATATAATCTCCTAAAGTTTGAACTGAATATTTTATATCGTTTGGACATGAGAATGAAGAAAAAAAGTAAAAAAATTGGAGTTCAATCTATGCAAATATGAAAATATTTCAAAATCTTTAATTGTTTAATATTATCAAGCTTGTGATGCGAAATTGTAAGTCTGGTTTTTAAAATTATTCTTATTATTCTTACTTATTATTCTTCAATTATTCTTACGTGCAATTTTGCAAAGAAATTAAATATGATTCAATAATAAATAACCTTTTTTTTTAATCAGAATAGTATGTTTTTAAAATATCAAATTTTTGAAAGTACAAAATTGTAAAGTGACGGCATCTGATTACAGAAAAATAATAAAATTCCTGAAGATAAAATTTTTGTAAAATTATAAGTAAAATATAAATCTGGAGGTAGCTTATATATTTGCACTTGCATACTTTTGCGGATTGAATTAAACATTAAGTACCATTTTCGTTAATTTATATCATTTTCAGAGAAATAATTAATTTGAAAAAAACCGAATTTATCGCTATTTACATCGAAATTTGTTTACGTGGGATGGTAAGGTTGGAAAAATGTAAAATTATAGGCAACCGAAAAACTTCTTAAATGTTCTTTAAATTACAGGACAATTTTTTGAAGATACATCCTGCTTTTGTTCAGATTGTAAATTCTTGATCTACTTAGCAAATCTCCAAGATCTAATAGTAAAAAATTCTGCTTTTACAGAATAAACAGGGGGTTGATCAGGCAACTTTTCCCACTTTTACTTTTTATTTTTGCTTGATGAGAATGGAACAATAAAATTGGTTTTTATGTGAGAAACTCGTGCCTGGAAGTCTGGATGGTCTAAGTCGGCATTTTATTAGTAATCGTGCAGTATCACTTAACCGCAGCATTGGCGATCGAGGTTTTGTTTGTGCACAGGACGGCTGTCTTCGCCGTTTTATGCACTTTTTCGTTTAGAAGACACATAAGATAGGATCATATTAACAAGATGTATAATAAATCTATCAGACAACCTAGGCCAGCTTTAGTCAATATTGTAAATTGAGACATTGATGACTTTAACGTTCACAACCAAAGAGAGGTGGCTGATGAACGAATGGATGTGGACGTGAACCTAAATCATGAAATAGAAAACAATAATGTAATTGGAGATAATTTTAAACTAGACATGCAAATCTTTATTATAAAAAAGATATAAAGACTGCATTAGAATGCTTCTATGACTGGAAGTATGATGGTGACCATTCTAGATAAATGTGAACAATTGTCACTGCACATGCGAGATATCTTGAAAGGAAAAGTATTCAAATATTTGAGAAATCAAAACTTGCTGTAGAATGAAGAAGCAAAAGATTTGTTTTCGGTTTTTAACTTCGGAAGCCCTTGAATAGAACTAGAACTCTGGATGGACAGGTTGAAGCTCTTACATCAACATGTGGATACATCAATGCGATAGAAATTCCTCTTGGCTATCCGATGGATAATGTTCTTGACAAAGAGAATTGCATATACGTTCGAAAAATGGTCATGCAAACGTTTCAGTATAAGCCAATTATTGGAGCATTGACTCTGCTATTATCTAACAAGACTGTTAGGGAAGCTATTTTAAAAAAAGACGGTCACTCTAAAAAAGAATACGTGAGTATAATTTAAAGCTAATAAGCAAAAATAACGTTATATAGAGTAAATTATATACTGTAATGAGCAAATAATTTGCAGGAACACTGCTATGATGAAGAAACAAGTCGTGGTTTTATTGAATTTCGTATGTGGACTCTTCGCAAGAAGCTCAGCCTTTAAAAAAAATGCAGGACCAACTCTCAAGGGCATCGCAGAGGAATTTCTAATAATTTCTATCAATTACTATTATCTAAAGCAGAACTAGATTTGCAGGATTATCCACATTGTTATAATTATTATTTCGAGACAAATTTTAATGAATGCATTGGTTTTGGATCTATAGGTATCCTGGATGAAATTCAGACATCCTTCACCGAGTAATAAAAAGGCTATTGAAAATTGCTTAAAGGAGACATTACCAAACATAAGAAAATGGATTAGTAACAAGGGCCCCACTATCTCAAAGTTGTGGCAAAATTCCCATCGTATGATTGCCCACGTATCTTATAATGCGCAAAATTAAATCGTATAGATATATAGAAAAAGTCACGTTACACCGTCGATGATAAGCTAAAATTTTGAGGTATCATTGGTTCTCGACTCTTCACGTCCTAGGATTATAGATGTCAGAATAGAAGCTTATCCAGCAATCGATAGGAAACGCCAAGGGAAAGCTCTCAGGATAGGTAAAACTGAGGAACCAGTCAAAATTAAGATTAACTAAAAATGAATATATAAACTTTCATAGGGCTTTCTTGCTCTCCTGTACTGTCAGGATAGCCGAGTCTAGGGTGGTACTCGAGAGTTCCTCGTCCATTCTATGCTATTCATTCTCTTAAGAACTCAAGAATGCCAAAAAAACCAGCCCTGGAATCGGTAAATCCAATTGGGAGTGAAGGAAGAGTGAGTTTATTTTTTTTAAAAGGATTAAATACAGAACAAACATATAAAGCTTTTCTTACTAAAAATTGCATGAGCGACCCGTCATATTGTGGGAACTC
Organism: Druon quercuslanigerum; assembly: GCA_010014905.2. Taxonomy (NCBI): domain Eukaryota; kingdom Metazoa; phylum Arthropoda; class Insecta; order Hymenoptera; family Cynipidae; genus Druon; species Druon quercuslanigerum. Next base: position 4,620 of record JAAAKG020137207.1, read on the forward strand.
ATGCTATGAGCCTTTACAAATTACAAAATCAGCACAAATAACATTTCCGTTTAAAAATTGCGTGAGCTACACGTCATGGTAAGAAAACTCAAACAATGAGTCTTTTCGAATTACAAAATTTTAAACCGAAAAGATGAATATGACCATCCATTGAATCTCCTTTTATTAACTTTGCTGGAAAGAGCCACACGCTTGAGGAATTTATAAAATTCCGAAAATAGTAGTGTGGATTTCTGTTGCTAGGTTAAGCTCCATAAAAGGAAGCTTATTTTTCTTAATCAAAGAAATTAATAATAATGGATAACGAGAAGTCAACCCCAAATTTTCTTTCCATTTATTTAAAATCAGTCAGGAAAGTGGAACCGATTTCTGTTACCAGATATTGCACTTAAATCTGGACAGAATAAAGTGTCACTTCTAAAAATTTTCTTAAATAGTTTCTCAGAAAAGAGGCACTTAAGTGCTGTTTTAACTTGAATATAAAAACATCAATTAATGCGTCTAGGTCAATAAACAATTTAAAATAATCGAGTTAGGTACAAAAAATGAATAGTAAGATCTTAGATGCTCGCTTGGACACTAGATTTAGGGACAATTATATTTCGAGGGAATTTTTAATCTAGAATGATTTTCAAATGTAGGGGCTCATAACTGAGAAAACAAAATTGAAATTTAACGCAAATTGGGAACCACAAGCTACAGATAAAGTTTCTTTTCTTCTGATAATTAATAATAGAGTATTAAGTTTCAGATTAATCGTCCTTTCAGGATTGGTGCCGACATGTTTACTCGGCACTGATTTCCTGGCAAGGATAAATTAAAAAATCGATAAATTCAAAATCCACGTATTACCCCAGGAATGGAAAAAGCGCGACAAATTTTTATTCTAAATAAAATAATAAAAATAAAAGCTCAATTTTAAAGGGTCGAAATCTTGATGGTCTTAAATCCAGGCTTCAAAAAAGAATTTTCAAGTTAACGCTTTTGTTTTTGAGCATAGAGCAAAGAGAAAAATGCTAAAAAGCGTTGACTGGAAGAAACCGTATGTAAATAAAAAGGAAAGGGAAAGAAAAGTGTCAAGTTTCAAAATAATAAATTATTTCTTTATATTGAATATTTGTATATTATAGGAAGTATTTGTCTCACTATGCTTAAAAATTATTTTTTTCATTCTTATTTTTAGCGAAGTACTGTCAATGGAATAGAATCGACCTCAGTCGATCAAGAAATGGACGATGATTTCAGTAAGTTTTGGTCTGAGTGGTACCATTAAGTCGAGGCATCCCATATTATATAACATGACCTTAAAAGTAATAATAAACAATCAATATCATAAAAAGCATTAAATGAAGTATTTTCATTGAATAATTAAAATAAATTTTATTTTACACATATTTTTTTCTTAATTTAAACTTTATTTTCTATCACTTGGATTTAGTAATCGACTATTAAGTAATTAATCAGTTTACAAGTTAAAAAAGCTTAAGAGAATTTTTTTCTTAAAAAAATATACATATGAAATATAAGTAACTGTTTTATCGGAGTGGATGAAGAAAGAAGTTAAACACAGCAACTAGAGCCACCAAATAAAACTAAACTCAGGAAAGGAATGGACTTAAATTTTGGCTCTGGACCATTGGTTCGATTTGAGGACAGAGAAAGTGATTGTAAAAAAGGAGATATAAGAATTTGTAATAATAAGTGTATTGGTCATTGTTATAAGAACAAAGAGCAGGGTGAATGTAGCAGAGTAAGTGTCATATAGTTCCTGGTTTCGTGACGGGAATAAGACAAGGTTGTCCAAAATAATACAGTCTGAAAGAGAAGAGAAAGAGAAAAAAAATGAACTGAGTGTTAAAATGAACTATATTTAAAAGGATTAAAGGAGTTTATATATTTGGGATGTACCAAGAAAACAATTGAAGAAAGGAAGATATTGAGACATTACGAGAAAGTTGTGTAAGGTGTAGGCTAGAGGTAAACTCTAGGATGCTTTGATATGGTGACAGAAGAAGAGCAATGGATTAAATAAAGTACTACAGCAAGAAAGAGAGGATAGAACTTTGTGATAAAGCTAATGAATAGGAGGAGAGGAATTTTGTCAAAAAAGTATTTAAAATAGATCAACGAAAGGAGAGGAAGGTTGATAGAACTAAGCACATGTAAAGAAGAAAGAAGGAAGTCCTATTGTTGGGTATCAATTCTAATTTTTGGAATTCGTTAAAGAATCGGCACACATTTAAAATATAACAGTTTTATTAGATTAGTGGACTGTATTTAGAAGACTTGGAATGGATGAGTATTTACAATAAAAGTTTACATTTTTATGCGGTTTTGCTGACTCGATGCAACGAGCTGCATCGGGCAGCTGTGAGAGAGATGTTCTCTTGAGGAGAGATAATGAAAACCTGTCTCACAATATCGCTGACCCAATGTCTTTGGGCCATATAAATTTGGCACAAAGCCGCATTCGGTTACTTTCGGAGATTTCCGGTTGCCTGTTTCGGCTCTCACGTAGAAGCGGCCATTAACTTCCGATCGCAGTCGGAAAGAGACGAAGTGGAAATCCCCGGGGGAAAACCCACGAAGACGATGTTTGGTTTCTAAGGGCTGAAGACCCAGGGTTTCCTGGTTATTCAAAGATTACTATAAAATATCCAAAAAAATATAGACACCTAAGTGTAACTAGACCGATTGAAGTGGTAAAAGTTTCCAAAATTATCTTAAGGCTAAGTGGGTCCTGTTGTAAATAAAACTAAAGAATGAAATTGTAATGCTTATGCTATTATTATGCCTTTCGCATAAAATTCTTGGAAATATAAAAATTGTTCAGGACTGAACACCTATAGTGGTGTAGATATAAGAGAGAGGACTGGAGCAAGCAATGACGAATTAGAGAAAAAACAGGTAAAGAAAAATAAATTTGGAAATGGAGGAGGTTTAAGATTATAGAAAATTTATGTTAAGGAAAGGATTGGGCTCAAATTTTGGGTTTGGATCATTGGTTCGAGTTGAGGACAGAGAAAGTGATGGTAAAAAGGGGGATGTAAGAATCAGTAATAATAAGTGTATTGGTCACTGTTATAAGAACAAAGAGCAGGGTGAATGTAGCAGAGTCAGTGTCATATAGTTCCTGGTTTGGTGGCGGGATTAAGACAAGTTTGTCCAAAATAATACAATCGAGAAGAGAAGAGGAAAAGAAAAAGAATGAACTTGGGATGTACCAAAAAAATAAATGAAGAAAGAAAGATATTGAGACACTACGAGGAAGTTGTATAAGATGGAGGCTAAAGGTAAACTCTAGGATGCTTTGATATGGTGACAGAAGAAGAGCAATGGATTAAATGAAATACTAGAGCAAGAAAAAGCGGATAGAAGTTTCAGATAAAGCTTATGAATGGAAAGGAAGGAAATTTAGCGAAAAGTCTTTAAAGGAGATCATATAAAGGAGAGGAAAGTCTATAGAATTAAGGAGATGCAAAAAGGAAAGAAGGAAGTTCTCTAGTGGTATAGATATAGGAGAAAGGACTGGAGCAAGCTATGAAGAATCGGAGAAAAAACATTTAAAGAAAATGTATAGAAAAATAGGTTTCGATTTAGGAATCAAACTATAATAAGTGGTATAAGATGGTAAAAAAGGATAGAGTACCAAAGTAATTATAAAAGGGAAGAAAAGAGAAAAGTAGATCTACGAAAACACTATTTCTGAAGCAAAATTTTTTGTTTTAAATTTACAATTCTAATCAGGTATTCTTCTTAAAGCTTTCTCCCAAAAAGCGCTCTTTGTCTAGCTAAAACGATAATAAAGTACCACATGACTCGACTGAAATTATTTAAAGAAGCAATGAAAAAAATATTTTCCTTTTCCTGTCCGTTACTTATAAGCAATTTTCCAACAACCCTGTAGTCAGACATGAATCAGATTGGTTTGATAGCCTCTGGGTTGGTTTCATTACAATTAATCTGTCACAAAGCAAAACTTTACTACGAATAAAGCTGAAGACTCTAATTGAGATAACACTTCTATACAGACTCTCTAGAGTCGACGAAAGTTAACTTTAATATTGTCTCGTTTAGTAAAGACGAAATACCCGAAACTCAAAACTGGAAACTTTATACTAGCTTTGATAGCCCTCTCGATTTCGTCTCTGAATTTCGCTATTCTAGGGAACCTTTGTGAGCAAAAGTTCATTCAAATATCAACACGAAGAAGTACCAGCGACTGATAAGAGACCATCCATAAATTACTATTGAATGATAACTCTTTTTTTTACTGGTCTTATAACGGTAATTTTTTTTTTATTTTTGAAAATATTTTTTAATATTATATTTATTTATTCTGTATTTGTAAAGCAATGCCACTTTAGCTTTTCTGAGATTTGATCGTAGATCTTAAGGCTGCCATACAGAGGGAAAAAATGACTTTTTTAGTTCAAAAAAACGTACAGTCTACAAATATTTACCGATTTTAACAAACAAATATTGAGAAAAGCAGATAAGATAACAAGAACATTTTGGAAATCACCTAAGTTTTATTGAGTACCATTATCTAAAGATATTGCAATATTATATGATAAACAAAATAAAATATTGTAACCAAATTATTTGTTAAAACAATTTTTTTACGATTTTTCATAATTTGCTTTATTTTATTTATAAAAAATTAGTAATTCGTTGTTTAATCTTATGATTTTTTTAAACAACTTTGATAAACAAATGAATTATTCATCTTTCTGCAAAATCGGTTTTGACTTTGAGTTAAATTTTCAAGGTTATTTGAAGGTCACATTGATTTTTTAAAATGGGAATCCCTATTTTTGACATTAGATTCTGAAAAAGAGAAAAATTTTACGTTCGAAATGATACTTAAAGTTTTTGTTTAACACGTTTGGGCAACGCAAAGCTGGGGTGAATTTAGGATCAACGACCTCGATCATCTTGACCTTGAAGCCGAATTCGAAGGTCATTCGAATGTCAAAGTCTGAAGTTTTTCGGTTTGGAGCTAATGAGTTTAAGGGTTTGGTTTCGGGTGTATTACCTAAAGAAAAAAACACTTTGACCTTCTAATGACCTTCCGAGTTAGGCTCAAGGTCAACGTGATCAAGGTCGTTTGCTTAAATCCACCCCAGCTTTATATTGCCCACACGTGTTAAAAGAATAAAACAAAAAATTATGTTATGCATCATTTTTGAAATTTGTCCTTGGTTTAACCTTCATTTGACCTCGTGAAAATTGACTCCTAACTATCATTTTGAACGTAAAATTTTCCGTTCTTTCAGAATCCAATGTCAAATATAGGGGTTCCCATGTAAGAAAATCAATTTGTCCTTCAAATAACCTTGGAAATTGATCTCATGGTCAAAACTGATGTACCGCTTATTTCCGGAGATTTTAGGGTGGATAGATTAAAATGGCCCACCCTGCATAATATTGGAAAATTTTTGGCTAATGTTACCCTTTGAAACTTTGACGATTTCAAACATTTTCATGTCTTTGACGAACACCGAGATCGTCAAATAAAAGAAATTGCAATTTTTTTGGTCATATTTGTTTATTTATTATAAAAAAATAGAAAGCTTATTTTTAAAAGCAGGCTCAATAACTCTCTTGTGGAAATCTTATCAGCTTTTTTCAAATGTTATATTTAACAAAATCGATCAATACTTGTGCGCTGTACGTTATTCTGAACCAAAAAAGTAATTTTTTCTTGCTATATGCCAGTCTGACGTTCCTTGAGTGGGCGGTAGCTTAGTGGATGGTAGCTTAGTGGATGGTAGCTTAGCGGGTTAAAGGACTAAAAAAGCAATGCGAAGGCCTTGGTTCGAATCACAGTGGATCCAGAAAGTCATTTTCTGACAACTTGTAAATAAAATCAATATTTTGACAAAAAACAGATACAAAAGAATGTTAGAAAATAAAATAATTCACGTAAAATTATTTAGTAAATAAATCATCCCATTTGATTGTAAAGGTAACTTTTTTGCGCCAAAAATTCAACTTTCTGCATAACATCGAACAATATTGCTAAAACTTTGCTTTTTGTTCTTATTGTCAATTAATTATTTTGACTGAAAACGTTATTATTTGATTCTTTTTAATTTTATATTTTGAGTTGAAAATTGATCTTTTCTATTTAAAACTTAAATATTTGGTTAAAAATACACATATGTATTTGAATACAAATTTGTCTTTTTGGCAGAAAATGAATCCTTTTTGGTAAAAAAAACTCATTATTTAGTTTAAACTTCAACAACTTTGTGAAAAATTAATTTTTTGGATCATTCATTATTTTAATTAAAGACATAAGCTTTTTGTTGAGAGTATAATTATTTTGTTAAAAAAAAAATTTTTTTTGATAAAAGTAAATTTTTTGATCAATTTTCAAAAACCTTATTTTTATCAAGAATAATCATTTTAGTTATCAAGTTATTTCTGTGGATCAAAATTTAACAACTTTTCCAAAAATTTGTTTTTTCTTAACACAAAATTAATCAATTTGACGGAAATTTCACTATTTTATTTTTCATTCAAATTTATATTTTTCATTAAAAATTGATATTTTCTAGTTGAAACTTTAACTATTTACTTAAAATTTAATGTATCTTACTAAAAAATTTGTCTTTTTTGTGGAAAATTAATCTTGGTTGAAAACATTATTTATTTTCTTAAAAGAGCAACTGTTTGGTTTAAAATTATTTATTTTTGATTGAGGATTAAACTTTTTTGTTAAAAATTCGTCTCTTTTAGTTGAAATAATTATTATTTAGTTTCAACTTGAAAAAAATTTGTTAAACTTTCATTTTTTCTTTATAATTATTTATGTTAGTTAAAATTACAAGCTTTTTGTTAAAATATAATTATTTTATTAAGAAAACAATTAATTATCATAAAAGTAACATTTTTGTAAAGTTTCAAAAACTCTTTTCTTGTAAAATTTATCATTTTAGTTAAGAATTTATCTCCACGCTTCAAAATTTAACAACTTCGTTGAAAATTAATTTTTCCCTTGACTGAAATTTAATCAGTTTAATTGAAAATTTAACTATTTAATTTTTGGAAAAAAATTATATTATTAGTTGCAAATTGATCTTTTCTAGTTAAAACTTTAACTATTTACTTAAAATTAAATGTATCTTATTAAATATTTGTATTTTTGGTGCAAAATTAATCTTGTTGGTTAAAAAATTTATTTATTTTGTTAAAAGTGCAACTTTTTGGGTTAAAATTAATCTGTTTTGTTTCAGGATTTAAATATTTTGTTGAAAACTCATCTTTATTGTTTAAAAGATTTATTATTTGATTTAAATTGGAACAACTTTGTGAAAAATTCATTTTTTTTATAATTGATCGTTTCAGTTGAAAATATAAGGTTTTGGCATAAGGTATAATTATTTGATTAAGAAAACAATTATTTGGCATAAAAGTAAAATTTTTGGTCTAATTTCAAAAATTAATTTTCTTCTAAAATTTATCATTTTCATTAACAGTTTATCTTTAAGGGCCAAATTTAACAATTTTTTTGAAACTTCATTTTTTGAAAAATGAAAATTAGTCAATTTTACTGAAAATTCAACTTTTCGTGTTTGGTAAAAATTGATATTTTGAATTGAAAATTTATCTTTTGTAATTGAAACTTCAACTATTTGTTTAAAATTTTATCTATCTTATTAAAAATTTCTCTTTTAGGTAGAAAATTAATATTCTTGGTTAAAATTACTTTTTTTTTAAGTGCAACTGTTTTATATAAATTGGTGTTAACTGTTTGGTGTAGCAACTGTTTAGTTTTAAATTATTCTGTTTCGGGTAAAGATTTAACTATTTGGTCAAAAATTCGTCATTTTTGGTTGAAATAATTATTATTTCGTGTAAGCTTGAAAAAAGCAAGCTTTTTGTTAAAATATAACTTATTTATTAAGAAACAATTATTTGGCATAAAAGTAACATTTTTGTCAAATTTAAAAAACTCATTTTTTCTCAAATTTATCATTTTAGTTAAGAATTTATCCTTTTCTAAAATTTATCATTTTATTGAAGAATTTATTTCCACGCTTCAAAATTTAACAATTTCGTTAAAAATTAATTTTTTCCTTGACTTAAAATTAATCAATTTTACTAAAAATGTTACTATTTAATTTTTGATGAAAATGTATATTTTTAATTAAAAATTCTAGTAGACACTTAATCTATTTGTGTAAAATTTAACGTATCTTACTAAAGAATTTGTCTTTTTGGTGGAAAATTAATCATGGTTAAAAAATCCATTTATTTTATTAAAATTACAACTGTTTCCTTAAAAAATTATTTACTTTCGGTTAAAGATTAAACTATTTTTTTATCATTTTTGTTT